>RPOG01002579.1:0-88506 GCA_008086565.1 Thalassoma bifasciatum | reverse complement strand
CCAAGGGACCGGCGGTTACCCGCTAGTAGTTTACACAGTGCAACAACAGGTAAGAAGAGAAGAGCAGAGTTAATCAACAACACTTGTGAAGGAAAAAGAAGTATGAAAACAGTGGCTGGGGTGAGTAGAGGGCCTTGTTTTCATAAATCAAAGGGAAATCTACTTTCTGCTCTGCTTCAGGTGCCTTCCCTGTTCAGTCCGGGAACGATTCTGCATGCACTAAGAAAGCATTTAGAAGAAGAGCCTGCAAAAAGTGAAACTCTGACGGACAACAAAGTATTTGGAAGGTGAAGGAGCGGAGGAAACTTTACGTCATTTATTTCTTCCCTGTGGTTGTTTGTACAGAGGTAAATGACGTGATGCCTACTATTTCTATCCTTTTTCTATTTGGACAACCAGTTTAAGATCCTTTTTCAATCTATTTAAATATATCCACTTCCCTATTTGGCATAATTTGTAAAACTTTTTTTGTTTACTGACAAAACTGTGATGCATTTGCACTTATATTTCCACCATAATATACAAGCAAATGTTGTCTGAATATGTTCATTGTTTGAAAATCATCTGGGGCAACCATTAGATAAAACAAAACTTTGGGATTTCGATTTTAAAACCACCTCAAGGACGTGGTATTAAATCAACCAGACACATCTGAGGAACCCAATGAAACACCTGGGAGTCATTAAGTCTTTCTCATCTTTACAAATAAATCTACTTGTAACTCCTGTAATGTACAAGCCACTTTTGGGTATCATGTAAGGAAAAAACTGTTTGCTAATCAGAGACTGAAATCTATTTTATTGCATCAGCTTTTAAACTGAATAATAAATACGATCAGAAAATGTATAAGCTTTTCCTTCTTAAACTGATACTTTTTGAACTATATGTGATGTTTAAAAATATATTTGTTACTAATGGAATAACAATGTATATGTTACATTGGGAACACAATTCTGATTGGTGAATTAATTGCACCAAATTTTTCAATGAATAGTTACACTTGGGATATCAGCTACATAGAAATCTGCACAGGTGCATAGGTTATGGGGACCTACAGCAAAGACTGTTGTGTCAATCCAACACATAAATAAACCAGGCATTAAACTGCATTTTAAGACACAACATAACAAACTGCATCTCCATATATCTCATTAACACAGTTATCAACCAAAGCCCTGAAAAACCTGATTGAAAAAAGAGAGGGATTTTGGAAAAGGACTCCAATAATACGGTTTCGGCATTAGATTATTAAAAAAGATGATTCATTCAAGTCAAATCAGGAACCAAATTCACTCCTTGCCATTGTGGGTGCGTTTGTGTGTCAGTCTGTTGTCAGTACTTATTCTGCAAACGTCTGCATGGTGCATCAGGAAAATTGGGTGCATCTTGTTTCCCATTTTCTAGCCCAAGAGAGCCACAACAGTCTCTCATCAGTCAGACGTGATAGTTTTTTAGTACCCAAGATTGAAGAAAGTTTGATTTAAGAGCTAAAAGATGTCAGATGTTCACTTGTTGAACTATCTGCAATAGACTTTTAGCACACTCTGCTTGATTTTTTTCTGCAAAGCAATACACCAGACTCACCATCTATCCCTGTTGAAAAATGAATTTTTTATCTATAGCAATCTTGGCTATTGATCAAAAGAGGTAAAAAGAGAGCAGTTTGTCAGGAAAAAACTGTTTTCCAATCAGAGACTGAAACCTATTTTATTGCATCAGCTTCTATTATCTTATCCTCCACTTTTATTGTTCTGAGTGAGTTGTTTTCAGACTGATTCTCACATCTAAGAAAGTAAGTAAAGAGAAAAAAGAAGGATCCAGTGATAGAGAGAAGCCTGAAAGTCTGGCTTGTCAACTCCAAAATAACCTCCACCTTTGACCCGCTTTGACACAACATATGTCAGCTATGCAATGTTGACACTGCACACTGCAGCGCTCGGAGAGACTGAAGAGAGGGGCTGGAAATAAACTTCAGTGAGCCAAAGCAAACACAGGAGGACAGACTGAGCTGTCACTGTTTTACCTTCTGATGACATTCAGTAAAGCTGTCATTCAATGTGGTTTTAAATGTTAGTTTTTGACATTTGTTCGTATCACTTATAGTCTCATAACATCAAATACAGAGAGAAGCTACTGTACTAAAAAGATTATCAAGTTTTATATTCTGTGTTTGTGATGAATTTTATTGACTGAAGTGGATTTTTCAATCCTAAGTCAACAACATTTGCAAGTGGGAATGAAAAATGAAAAAGTTAAGAAATTAATCAAACTTAATTATATCAAAGTACATCAGGGCAAGAGAGGAAGGATTCCTTATAAGCACAACTGATGTGAATGCGTGTGTGTAGGTGTGTCTGACAGATACCTTGACCTCCAGGGTACATGCAGCGAAAGGCTCTGCCCAGCTCTTCAGCCTGAACCCGGCCTGCAGGCGTCAGCTCGCCGCCCCACTTCAACACGAGTAGCAGAGACGGACCATCCCTCTTTGAGTCTAAAAACAGAAGAGAGAGAGGAAAAATACATATTTAAACAAATAAAACATCTTCTAAAAGTTATAAGGTGTTTCTCCCTAAGCTCACACCCACCAAGCTGAAAAAAAACATGTACAAGACACTTTTTAATTAGTTATTTAGCAATAGCTAAAAACAAACTTTTAGCCCCCACAAGATATAAATACTAATAAATTTGCATCCCATCACAACTTAAGCATTCGAAACTTGGTTTGGAAATAAAATGGTTGTTCTGGAGAGGATAAAAATTAATGTGGGGACCCCAAGAAAAAGAGAGGAACTGAAACCCTGCAGAGCAGCCTATTTTACAAACTAGAAGCAGGCAATTTTTCTTCACAGAATATTTTTAAACACATCATTCAAGCCAAAAGCATAACTGCTGCTTCAGAAAAGACAGGAAGGAACGCTGGCAGAAAATTGCCAACTCTGTTAATGCGTATATTCTTGAGAATATACAATATCAATTCATCTGACAATATTCTGAACACTCAGTTTCACTTTATCATGATGAGGAGTTGTGTGGTCCATAAATTTCCATAAGTTCTCATTATTTCAGATGCACCAACTGCAGTACTTTTGCAACATGTGGCCCCATGAGTTGACAAATGTAGTAGGGTCCAAATCTTTTTCTTTGGTATAGGATGTCATCAAAAGGATTGCATCTGTCTCTACAAACTATTTCTCTCCTTAGTGCTCCTCTAATGATCTCTTCACCAATGCTGAAAGGATCATCCAATAATGGGCAGGACATTTTCCAGGAGAGCTGATTGGTCAGGAGGTTGTACTTCTGTACTTGTTGATCTTTTATCTTGAGCCTGCTCTGGAGCAGGTTAAGTGTTCAGCATCAGTAACCATGGTGATTTATCCCGGTAAGAAGTGAATCAGCATCATAGGACAGAAAATCTAGGGTAAACCCTGAAGTTACCTTGATAACTTTAACTTCCAACGATCCTCGGAGTATGTGGAGGGGCATAAAGTGCATCACAGACTATAACATCAAAGGTGCACAATGCCCCAGGGACCCCTCTCTGCCGGACGCTCTCAACTCATTCTATGCCCGCTTCAATGACTCAAATACCTCTCCCAGCAACAGACTCACCCCTCCACCAGAAGAAGAGCCGGAGTCGCACTGACGTCGTCTCCACTCCTCCTGGGAGGACTCCTAGTTGGGTGCTTTTCGACGACCAGGGCTGTTGTAGAGACCCGCCCACGACTTCCCGACACGTCTGGTCGAGCGACTCCATAACTGCCTGTAAAAATTATGGAGGGAGTGTGTCCGTCGACAGGGGTGGACGGACTTCTGCCGTTGTATAATCCCAATTCCCAAAACCACCACTGTGNAGCTGCTCTGTGGCAGAGAAGAAGGCTCTGCAGAGGGTGGTGAAAGCGGCACAGAGGACTGTGGGATGCAGTCTTTCAACTACCACGGACATCTACTCCTCCAGATGCAGGAAACGGGCCTCCTGCATCATGAAAGACCCCACCCATCCTGCACATGCTCTGTTTGTCCCTCTCCCCTCAGGCAGGAGGCTGCGGAGCATCAAGAGCAGGACTACCAGACTGAGGAACAGCTTCTTTCCTGAAGCTGTGAGACTGTTGAACTCTGGTGGTCCCCTTTAGTGCCCCCCCGACAAATGAACACTGCAAATTTTTTTTGCACAGTTAAATTATTTTAGTCTGTCTATTTGTTAAAAAAGCTAGTTGATTGTGTTCTACTTTTATTCTCTTTTTTATTGTATATTTGTATATATTTATATTTATTATTCTCATTATTCTATTGGGCTTGCTCCAGGACCAGGGTAACCTAATTTCGTCCCACCCATGTTTTTACATGGGTTGTATGACAATAAACTCCTTGAATCCTTGAATCCTTGAATAAGACAAAATCTAGCTTTGTAATTCAGTGGCCAAAAATGTCAGGATAACTAAACTGGATTTTTTTTGTGGTCATAGATGGCTGGAGCCTATTCACGCTGTGATTGGTTGAGGGGAAAATGTTGCCAGCCTATCACAAGACTAAACTGTAGAGACAGACAACCATCCATGCACAAACTCACATTGATGGGCAATTTAGAGTGACCAATCAACCTGAAAGTAAGTTTTTGGACAGTGAGGAGCCAGAGAGATCCTGCTTATGTATGAGGAGACAATCAAATTTGTGCATCTGTTTGTGTTTTACCTTCTTCTTCACTTGAAGCTTTTGGTTGCCCGTTTCGCAGGTAGGTCAGCTGAACTTTCCTGTTGATCCCTGAGAAATGACCATACCTGAAGATAGAGGAGCACGCACACACACACACACACAAAGCAGACAAAACACAGTTTGATGTACACATTCACAAACAAACATAAACAGAAGCAATTCATCCAGTTTATCAAAACATCTGACTCTTCTCAAAGCAATACTTAATACTCAACCTGAAACTGTGATGACACACACACATCAACGTACCAGTAACGGTTAATGGTTTAATAATAATCCAGTCACTCAGCGGATACTTTAGGTCAGCTAATTAGCTTTACCTCTAATAGACCTTGGGGTTTGATTCCAGCGTGTGACCGTACACATGTGTCAGGGAACTAAAAAAGAGCTTGTGTGACAGATGAAAATCAAAACCTATTTTAACTGTGTTGTTAATCTTTAAAACTCACGCACACACAGATACACACACCTACACCTACACACATACACACATATCAGGAGAAGCTTCTTTCTGCCAAGCACGCTTCACTTGAGTAAGAATTTAGCACATCCTGCAGACTAATGACCACATGGTGTTCTGTAATGGGACAGGCAGCTGAGTGGACGCCTCAGAAAGCCACATGATGAGGGACGCTGGAGCAGGAGAAATAACTCTGGCAGGGAGCCAGGGGATCTGAGTGGCCACTAACGACCAGCACTTAAAAAATTTACCAAGTGGTGTGAGCATCAGTGTTTTTGTTTTTGTTTTGATTAACAATACAACGTTAAGTGACACTCACTTAGCATCACTTTTGTTTTATTTTCATTATTTTCATTTAACTTTATTTACTCTCATTAATGAATAAGCTCATGTTATTTTGAACAGTAACTTGTATAAACTAATTTTATCTTATCCTTAAGCATTTTGATTTTTTTTATTCTTCTTTGGGGGCTTTTATGCATTTAATTTGATAGATAGTCCCATGCGAGCCGCGCTTCATGTGGATTTGTCATCCACATAAAGCGCAACCCAGACCCTTAACCTTCAGCACTCCACATCTTGTTTATTTTGGTTCACCAGATTTTGTTTGCATTAAATGCAATGTATTCTGTTTATTCTGATTTCCTTTTATTATAACAACTTCAAACCCATTTTTCAAAATAATTTTAATTCATCAACCCTGCACTTTTGTTTATCTTGATTCATTTTATTTTCTTCCAAATCATTCATTTAGATTCACTTAATTCTATATTAATTCATCAAATTTATTTTCATTTATTTCTTGTCATTTCAATTCAATGTTTCTATGATTATACACTTTATTTTTACTCACTTAATTTTATATTGATGAATTAATTAATTCATATTTATTCTGGTAACGCAACGTCAATGTTTCTAAGAGTAGTCATATTTTTTGTATTGACTTTATTTTATTTCGCTTCTCTTTTCTTTTTTCCTTACTTTATTTTATTTTTCTTTATCTTAATTTTTTATTCACTTTATTTTCTTTTCATTTTTTCCACTTTATTCATTTATTTACTTATTTATTTTTTATCATTATCCTAGTCTATATAATACACAATATATTATTTTAATAAATTATTATTTTATCATTAACATTTATTCTTTTGTTGTACTGATTTTATGGCAGTCGTCTTATCTTATAATGAGACCTTATCGATACATCTGTCATCTTCTAGAGATGCACCAACTCATGCACCAAATTAAAGCTTCTTTGAGGAGTTCTCAGCTGGTTTTGGTGCAAACTCTTATCTTAAGAAAATAATACTTAATACTTTGAATTTAAAACACTGACAAGAACTCTTCCCCTCAAACTCCAAAGACTTTGACTTCATAACTACTTTCCTATTCCACTCATTAAAACCCCTGAGAAGAAAAGCGCAAGAAAATCCTGCAATGAATGTTTACACAGATGAAGGTCATGAGGAAGGAAGACATTAGGAGATTAAGAGTCAACCTGGTATGGAGTGAGAATCGCATGCACACAGCTGACACATCACACACTGATTACGTACACAGGAACACAGAGAACGTAGTGGGTACATTGAACTGTGTATGTGTCCAGTGTTAATGGCTACGAATGAATGGATGTTAATAGAAAATGGTACAATTAGTGTTCAAAACATTAGGAAACCCCCCAGGGATAAATGTAGATTTATAATCTTGCATTACATTAACTTGTAACCTTCTTCTTACCTCTTAAAATCATTACGAATAAACACATTACGGCTTTAACCTTTATCCCATGTAAGTCTGGTTATGAAAAGGTGTTCCTGATATTTTGTACACTTATTCAAAGTGGACGAAAGAAAAAGGAGGGTGGAAAACCTCATCCTTTAAAGAGAGAAGGGAGAGGGTGCGTACTGAGTGTCATTCAAGCTGGATTCCCTTTTAGAGAGAAAGAAGGAGGGATGGGTGGGGAGGGGAAGAGAGAGACAGAGGAGGGAGGAAAAAATAAAGCAAAGAGTTAGAGACACAGGAGGGAGGAAGGAATAAACATGTGTCAGTGAGTAACGACTGAGCCCAGGTGGAGTGTGGAGACATGGAGTTTTGCATCATGAGTGGATGGCTGAGGATGAAAGATGATAACTGAGAGGATAGAGAGATAAAGTGTGTGATAGATGCTCTTCACTCACATCTCCAGGACAGTTTTGAGCTGCTCTAGCTTGGATTTCTTTTCTTCAATCTCACAGTCAGTGTGCTGGCCGAGTTCAACCAGCAGCAGCCGTGCGATATCCAGCACTTCCTGTACACACACACACACACACAGTAGATAATCCTTCATTTTGACACTTATCTTTTTAATTTACTGTGCAGAACAAACAGTAAACACTCGAGCTCTGCAATTCTGACAAAACTGATGACAGTGTTAAAGATGAGGCTGGTAGCACAAAGGGTGGTTTTGTGGATTAGAAAAAGATGATACGGTTACAGGATGAATGCAGCGTGGGACTGCATTTAGACAGCTGAGTATAAATATTTTGACAACAGAACAACAGTGTTTTTGTCTCATTATAATGATTATATCACTTGATCTATGCAGAATTCTCCGGAAACCTTCATTATCCTTAAAAGTCACAATCTGAGAGGAACAGACAGGAAGAAGAGAAGGGCTGTGAGAAAAAGCATTTATGAGAGATTAAAATCAACCTCACTCACCTGGAGCTGTTTTGGTTTCTTTAACTTGAGCTTTCCAGACTTGTAGCCTCCGTACTTCTCAAACAACTCAAAGAATCTATACAAAAAATCATGATAAAGGTTGAGAAGATAACCAGCTGAAAGCAGTGAGATGCTCCGTTTAGAAGTATCGTAGAAACAGATAATGTCATCATTCCTTTGTTTGTATGAAAGTATGCTGATAAATATGAGAAAAATCGCTGAATTAGAGTCTTACAGAGGATGTCGGACCTCCATCTTCATCTTTTGCTTTGGTGTTCGGTCTCCGTGGCGAATGATGGCGATAACACAGCGCAGTTCCATCCTGGATGAATTTGCAAAGTGAGCATGTCTTTAAAATAACACTAAAATATAAAGACACTGTTGTTTTATTAAATGAGACCTTATCAACCCTGAACAAACACAGCTCTTCAGGGAGCTTTTACTATCACTAGGACTGTTGAGATTTCAGAGTTAGTGTGAAATTTAAACATTGCCAAAGAGTTCTTTGTGCATGGCAAATCAGCCTGAAATAATGCAGCCCAGAGCTAAAGCACTGCCATCACTGCAAAAACAGAAACCTAAGCAAGTGTTTATGTCTTTGTTTTTCGCAAAAATGTTCTTGTTTGACTTTACATGAGCCACACTTGACTGACAAGTCCAGAATGAATGAAGAATTTCTTATTACAAGATATAAAACGGCACACAGGATGCCTGTAACTCACATGAAGAGTAAAAAAAAGTGTCAATGGGGTCAGAAAGCACTTTTGTGTAGTTTCTTGCTCGAAGACATCATTCTCGAATCAAAAACTTGACATGGCTTTCTTTTATCCTATCCAAATGGCAGATATCTTACACTCTTTCCAAGCAATTGGGGTATAATTTTTTACTTCTAATAATCAATTTTTACTAAAAAAGAGGATGGAAACACTTGTTCAGATTTCAGCTTTGTGGTGCATTCTTTTAAATCCCATTAAGTTGAAAATAACAGCTTGTTGGACAAGATTCTTTAGGAAAACATGGTTTATTTTATAATGCTGCAAAGTATTATAATAGAATTATAATGTTGCATAGCAATTGTATTTTCAAAACAGTCCAAAAATCCTGAACCCTGAAAATATACCAGCTTTATTTCTCTCTCTAGTACGTACATGGTTCCTGAGGTTGTAGGGACAATGGGGATGTCTTCAGCCTCCATGGGGATGGACCAGGGGATGTGAAACTGAGGTGCTAACTCTCTCATCACCATGTTCCTGTGAGACACATGAAAAAGGATGACAGACACCAGGGTATTAAACCAAACTGATCGCTAATATGAGCAATATGTACATTTATCCCGAAATACAAATTCATAGGAGCGTGTAGATTAAATTCAATAGCGTGTCTCTTGCTTTCCAGCAGCATTTTTTTTACTTTTACTTTTAATCTGCTTCAGCTCTCCCTCACACATTGAGACATTCTGCTGATGCTAGTTTCCATGAAATGAGAGAATTTGCTTCTCTTGATTTCTGCATCTTAATTCCTAGAAACCTATAAGTAGTCAGTCTCTTAGCTTCAGTGGCTTTGCCTGGGAGAGGAGGTAATAATTCAGAAACTTACTGACTGTACATGTAATGCTGACAACAGCAGACTTAGAATAATTTACAATGTGGCAGCTTTGGAGAAATTTTTTACTTTAGTGGTACAACAAAAAATTCAGGAATTAGAGCTAGAGATGCCAGATAGGACATTTGGTTATGATATTTTGAATGTGTTAGTGTCCTGAAGTGAGAGAGACATTCAGCAAGAAAACTAGAAAATGGGAAAGAGTTCTTTGGGTGGCAGTATCATTTTTTATTATCATTATCATGTTAAGACACAGTTGTTGACATTTAACTTGTAATCTGGATATAAATCAGCACCAAATTTTCTGTTTAAGTCTCAAGGTCAAAGCCTGAAGGTCAAACAGGTCTATTAAAGATTTAGATTTTTTGTTTAATTGGACAAAAACTGTGTGAGTTGACGTCACCTACCCGAGGACTTTGGCACAATCGTCGTAGTACTTCATGGAGTTTTTGACGAAGCTGAAGCCGTTAACGTCACAGACGTAGGAGTGACCGTTGGCTCTGAGCAGATCAAACCCACATACTGTTTGCTAAAAAACAACAAAATTAAAATGAAATTACTTTCTAAATTGAAATCTCAGACATGTAAGCCAGAAAAGTTGACATTTAGAGAATGAATGGATTGGGTATTCCTGAAGTTTGCCTCAAGTGGACACTGAAGGAAGTGCAGTATTTGTACAAATTCTTTCTGGTTTTATTTCCTTGAACACCAGAAATCAACTCTTGGTATTAAAATTAAAGTCTTCGATTAAAAAAATAATTTGTGTGCATTTGATTTGCTTGCCTCAAACTGTCATTCATCTCTGTCAGTTTGAGAGTTCAGTTTGAATTTTAGCACAGACCTAAAGATGTAAATGGAATTAGCTTGACCCTTCATTATGATAATGATAGGACAGATTTATATGAATAATTAAAGATAAGCTTCAGGCAGCTTCTGTTCGGAGAAGATGTGTGAATATAGAAATATCAAAGATCAGAAGCTTTTCCACATTCTAAAGATTTCCGAAGCTCTTTTATGAACATTTTCTCAGCACTTTAGAAGTAGTTTAACAAGCTGAGAGGGTTTTGTTCCACTACAGGTAAACAGAGGCTGGTGCTGTTTTTATGTTGGCAACAAATGGATAACTGCACATCAAAAGGTGCCCAGTGAGGTTTGGCCAAAGAAACTAATAAAAGGACAAAAGAAAGTAAACAAGCTCATACATAATATAACTTCAAAGTGATTTTTTGGTGACTATACAAACACTGTGCTGCACTTCTTCCTCAGCATGATGATAAAAGTTTACCTTAAAAGCCAGACAGACTTTGCGGGCCACAAGTTTCTCCATAGCGGTCAGCATTACAGGGTAGCGGATCTCTTTCCCCTCACTGTCCCGCTCCACTTTCCCATCTAGGGCAGGCGATTTCCTGGCCTCTGCGTGGGCGTAATCTGGACCCACTGTGTACACCTGAAACAACACAAAACACAGAAAGAGTCTCAGTGAGCAAGATCTCCTCAGAATGACTGAAGTTTATGTCTGCATATCAAAAGATTCATTTAAGCAAAGTGAAACTGCACTGTACCTTCACATCAGTACCATCTGTGGGCATGAACTCCTCATAGATGTAGGATCCAGTCTTTCGTACGCTACTTTCTGGGGAGTAGACACTACTACGACTCCCAATCTGCAGCAAAGGGGCAGAGAGATAAGGAATAACTCATCCTGGCAAAAATTTGTTTTAAAAACACATAAAATTAAGTTCAAATTAATGTCAAATTAGTCCACCAAATATTGCAGAGCTACAAAATGTCTGCCATAACCTCTGCTTGTCTACATCCAGGTTGTGGAGCATTGCAGCATTATAGTAGTTGCCATTAAGTAAAGCTAAAATTAAGCCAAAGAAAGCAAAGATAGTTGATAATTGTTTCCAGTTGTGATACATGAAACAGCTTTCTGAACTCTTTAACCTTTTCAGAGACTCATACAAAGTGGGCTAACCTTCCTGAAGAGTCTCTGGCTGCCTCCTCCAGCAGATGTTGGGTAATAGATGTAGACATTGTGGTCCTCAGCACACACAGGTTTCTCCACAAAGGGTTTGGGAAAGACCTCCCCGTTCACCTCTACATGATCTTCCACCTCCACCAGGTTACACTCTGCACAGAGGGAGAATCATTTCAACAGAAGTTCAGGTAAAAAGGGATAAAAAATTTGTGTTATGCTGTGTGGTGAACAGATACTGGTTTATAAATTAAATGAATGAAGTTTGCAGTCACAGCTAAGTAAATATCAATTTCCAATATCAATGGCTGTCGGCATAACCTTCATTAGACTGATTTTTATGTTCTGGAAGTAGACTCAAACTCCTACACTGAAAATGTCGAGAGAGCAGATGATAGAAACTGCTGCATATGAGAAGACGTTTGGGAAATTAAATCCCAGAAACACCATGACCAAAAGATGATGGGACACCTTCAGTGACTTTATGACTGAGGTAAGACACATAAGCCTGTGAAGAATTCATGATAATTGTCCTAAATATGTAAATGTAAATGGCCACTTTCCTGCCAACCTCCCATTTTTATTATTTAACTTTCTTTTTTATATATATTTCTTTTGAGCTATATTTATTTCCACATTTATTTTATATGACGTTGACAAAGTTCATACTATTTGTTTTTTCTTTCTCCTTTCTCCTTTTTATTTTAAAAAGAATAAGTCAACAAAATTACAAATTACACTTTAAATAGACAGACAATCAAATCATTTTTCATCTGTCAACTCTTTTGTTACCAGTGGTCATGCTGTATTCACAACCCTTTCAAACTAATGAAGCCATTACAGAAATTAATTCGTTAAATGTATGTCCTTACTTTGGGAATCTCCTTATTTAAAAAAGATAACCGTTAAGCTCTTCTCAATGATTAGAGTGCTCTGAAGTGTTGTTACATACAAACATTTTGTAACTATTAAGTAAAACACAACCTCGCATACATAAAACAAAATAAGAGGAAACAATGGAGGGCTTTGTGTACGGTATCTATCCATTCAGAAAGGTCAGCTTGTTATTAATAATGCAAATAGTTCATGCATTATATATTTCAGCTTGATATTTACAGAGGATCAGCTCAAGAGTGCGTTAAATTCATGACTGCTGTTCAATCCAGGGACAGTTTGCATTTATTTATTTTCCCAGAGGATGCTGACGTATCTTTAGTTTATCCCTATTAAAGAGAGCGTTTATTGAAAGAAGACACTCCAAGAGCTTCTCCTCACCTTCAGGATTGTCGGGGTCTCGGTTCAACACCCCATAACGAGGTAGATCGATGCCCTCCTCCTGCAGGATCCGGTACACTTCCCTCCTGTTGGGGAATCAAACAGCTTTATTAACAATGTTTGAAGGAGATAATAAAGGAGTCCTGTCTGTGTGTGCAGCCTTGCAAAATTAAACATCTGATACACAGATACTAGGAGTGTGAAACAGCGCTGATATTTTCATTCATTCATTCATTTGGCTGATTGAGACAAAAAGAAACATCACATCCATATGTTGATTATATTAGAAATGCAGCTGCTGCAATTTAGCAAAGGGGATGAACTGAATGGCTGTGAAGATATCTGATTTAAACGAGCAGGTGGCAATCAGACACGCTAATCCAGAATGATTACCACATCATCTGCAGACAGCTGGAAAAATGAGCTTGAGGGAAAATGATTAGCAGTCTCTATGTGGAAATTTAAAATAAGACAGAACATGGTAAACAATTTCACCTTTTGCAGTTAAAACAAACAGTACAGTAATGTGATGCTCTGAATTTTGTGGTCGTCATTACCCAGAGCCACTGCCTTCAAGAGAATGAGTAAAACATTGATTTGATGCCACTCAGCTGTACCTGTCTTGGATGAAATACTGCATGTTGAGGTCGTTGATGAGCAGTGGGTTCCTCAGCTTGACGTACTCCACAGCTTTGTCCAAAGGAAAACCTGAAAAATAAAAACTAGTATTACACATTTTTTAAAGTTTCTATCAAAATAGGCTTGAAATGGATAGATGCACAATTTCTTCTTCTTTTTTTATACAGCAATTGAATACTCAATAGAAGAGGAGTTTTCAAACCTTATGAAATTATTTTAACAGCAACAGAAACACAAGCAACAAAGGAATCATAAAGGTCTTCCCTTTAAAAGCAGACAAGAAAAATACAGTACAGTAACATTTCCTTGAAACAATACAGTGTCAGATCTTAATTTGGAGTAACATGTTCATTAGTAACGATTATGATTCAAGGTATGAACATTGACAGGGATGTTGATCTCAGCTTTGCCTTTATAAAGCACACAGAGTCAGCTGGGGAACAAAATTTATTGTAAGCCTTAAATAGATGTTTCCACTGCCCCCAGCACTCATTGTTTCCCTCTGGCAAGTTCCCATAAACTCCTGAGATCACTGCCAGACACGCTGACACAAACCTGGCACACTTCCTAATAAATGACTCCTGAGATTCTTTTACAGAACAATGTTAATGTACTGAACAAACTAATGTTTGAAGAAGTTCAGAAGTTGTGATCAAGGTCTTAGTTCCAGAGAAAGAAGGGTGTATTTCTCCAGTTTGAGAAATTTTGCACACTACCTTAGTTGCATACAAATTCAGAAAAGTTTTCGGAAACAATTCTGAGCTCATATTGTGGTTTGAAACCTGCAAGTATTTTATCATTTGAAGCAAAACATGATGCAACTGCAGGACAGTGAGTGTAAAGACTAAAGCAACTGAGAATTTCTGATCTCTCCCCACGGACTATCTAAAACTCTTCCTCCATCTGCATCTAGACGTTTTCGACTTGTTTCAAAAATATCACCTTTGGAGTGGAAAGAGATGAGGCAGTCGCAAAGAGGCCATTTCTCCACAGGTTCCTCCAAGATGACCTCCTCGGGAAATATCACCACGTTGATGTAGTCGAACTTACAGAGGCGCTCCAGAATCTGAGTCATGGGCTTTGATTTGGACTTCTTCATCATGGCGCAGATGCCCACCACGATCTGTCGCTCTGGGGGCTGGAGGAGGGAGAGAGAAGGATGAAGAGTTAATTGTTGTGTCACTTCAAAGACATCTGCATAGACATAGTTTTGCAGCTTTGATCTTCTGTTGAGACCTTGAGGGAACCTTAAAGGAGACTAAAGGTGACTCATCTTCATCATCAAATCATTCAGACGTTACACAAGGTTCAATGCACGGTCTTTCCACAGGCCAAATTTCATCACTCAGTGCCTTTGGTCAAATCTCTGAATTTGATTTTTGAGCAGACAGTCTGTGTCATTGGAGGTGAATCCTGGTGTCATCAGTTTCACTTTTTAAGTGATATTCCTCAACATGTGAGTAATGGATTTGCGCATAAACTCAGCACAAAATGAAAGGAAATTTATGTTTGGTACACTAACTCTTTATGTAATGTTATGTTATGCTTCTTTGCGGCAAATCTGATAACATTGGAAAGCCTGTTTATTCCCTTTGTGGTGGTGCCACATTTGTAAGAAAAGATGAATTTGTGTGGAAAAAAATGCCTAATCTGCTGGCCCAATGTTTTCTTTTTTCTGTTTTTTTTTCTTATAATATGATTACACAATACATAACCAAAAGTATATGGAGTATCAATAAGCTTCTTTAAGCTTATTGTGGTAAGATAAGCATTTTTATCTAAGAATAATAATTTTTTCATAGAATTTTAAGATAAAAGATTTTTCCAATGATACATGAAGATGTCATATACTTTTCCATTAGAAAAACTATTCTTTGCAGTGATCTCAAACTTAGCACTGGACCTTGATCACTATTAAGCTCTTAAGATAACATCAAACCTCAATGGCTGAGTTCAACAAGCACCACATTTCAGACTCATAAAAACTTTGCTGTTGCTCCAGAGTGGATGAGAAAGCAGCCAGAGAATAAAAGCAAAACAGAGATATAAACTGAGACAACATAGTGAGAGCAAATTATGTCAAGTAGGCGAGGAGCTAACGCAGCACTATCATAAAGTCTTTTTATAGCTACAGGAATAAACAACAGACCAGCAAGTTTAAAGTTGATTCCCCAGGGTGCTGCTTTCACACCAGTATTTGTGTAGTTTCATTTCTGATTCAGGACAAAGCTCTGGCTCTATGTTCTGATAATGAAACATCTCTTCTATTAACAAGTTAGTGTATAGTTTAGTTTGAACAAAAGCAGAGGACACATTTATCAACACCCCTCTCTTACCGACTCATCCTCATCATCTTCCATATCTTCTTCGCGAAACATCTCGTTCTTCATGCCTGCCTCCATTTGGCCCATGTCCTGCTCCTCATCTTCACTGCCGACCATGAACCGGGGAACGCCTCTTTGACTTCGCCCCACCTGTCCTTCCTTTTCCAACGCTCCAGGTCCAAGTCCAAGTCCTGGTCCGTTGCAGGGCTTGGACATCACAAACCTCGCTGTAACATCGCTGCTCACGGTGCCTTCTCAAGTGGTTGAGCGGAAAGAGAGCCAGTCCTCTGCTCTTTCACCGAAACCTGAAAGTCTGCTGATAAAGTGAAAGGTCTGTTGGTGTTTCTGATAACAGCTACGTGCGTTCGTGCTCGTGCGGTGTGTTGAGGTAGAAAAACACCTCCGCAGAGGTAAAGCAGAAGGAGTGAACTTCACTTGTGTTGAGGTAGACTGGCCGGATCCTGACTGTAAAACACCCCGTGTCAAGACAGAGGAGGTCTGGGTCTGAGAGATAACATGTCCCAGTCTGAGGCGGGTCCTTACTCCAGGTACTTCATGGTTAACGTGTGCAACTTCTTCTTTACCCTGGGAAAATTAAAAAAAGACAGAAAACTATAACAACGACTGACAAACAGCAGTTCAGAGTACAGCTTTGTTTCTCCGTACACCCTTGTGAAATTCATGTCAAAACACCAAACAATAGAGAACATAATTTATTGATTCCTGAGGAAACCAGGTTGTTGCAACACTCCTGGGTCAAGAAATGTTACACAAGTCTGAAGAGTTTCTGATATTTTTGTCCCTGAAACACTTTTGGTGGAAAGACTCAACATTAAGAAACAGTTCTATTTGATATGATAGGTTTTGCTTGCTTTTTTAATGGATGTAAACAGTTAAGAAATCAGGAAAAAGCCACTTTCTACAATTGATTTTAAAAGGTGAATCTTTTATCAATAAAGAAAAGGACGTGACATATGAGAGACGCAGTTTAGAGACTAACAAAGGCTAATCGCTGAAGGATTAAAGCTAAACCAAGAGCAAAACCGGCACACCAGGTTACATTTCACAATGAAACTAACAGAGGTGTCAGGTAGCCTGAGTTGAATTTTCAACCTCTTGAATCAGGAAGAGTGACATCATAGGTTTCAGGTGGATTTTCACACTTGTGAAGCCAAGTCACAGAATCACCTGCAGCCATGAAACCATCAGCCAGTCTTAAATATGGTATCTTATTCTCAAAAGCACTGTGAGAACTACCCAGGATTGCTTGTGGTTTTCTGGGATAAAGACTCTGAGCACCAGCGCCCACTGTCATAATGACGCTAAATTTGCCTTGATGTGTGTTTGACAGGAGAGAAGAGCTTTTATTTGTAGTGATGTAACACTTTCATTTTAAGATTGACTACAAGCATGTAGCCTTTTTTCTGTTCAGGTTCCAGCTTCCTGTTCTTAGTTTCAGTTCTTGGACATAGACACACACTCATCACTGACACAGGAGCTGTGCTGACTCAGCACCTCATACTGTTTAAGGAGCTCATACTGCTGCTGGTTGTTACCTTGACCACACGTCTAAGAGGGGAATGTTGCTCTCTTTTGTGTCCTCCTATATGTACATACTGTGAGACTGTGTGCAAGGTGGTGATATTTGATGTTACTTCATGAAAACACGCACTGGGCAAAGAATGTAATCTGAGAGTAAGCAATGTTAGATTTTTTTATGCATGCAGAATCTCAATCTCTGTTTTTAGATTATCTCTTAAATCGATCATCATCATCAGACTACTTTTAATGCTGCTTAAAAAAGGAAGTAAATTTGCTGAAATCTGACCCTCTTTTCTTCGTTCAATACCCTGTGTGTGTTGTCACTGTTGTCACTGCCACTCTGTTAGCTGATGCCATACCATGCAATAAAAGACACAAAGCTGTTATGTCACTTCCCCATAACTGAGCCAAAGCTAGAGAGCCCAAGGGAAATGTAGCCGAACTAGAAGTAGATACTTGCCCCTGCAGGATACATCCAAAACAGAAGACGCAGCCAGCGTTGGCTCATGTGTCACTCACCAATCTAGTCAAACACTCACTCATACACACTTCAAACACCACCACCATCCCCAGTCTGACCTCTCCACCCGAGATAAACAGCTGACTCGAAGGGAAAAGCCTCCAGAAGCAGATGGACGGATCGTATCACTGCTCAGTAGCTGAATGAGCGGCCTTCGAATCGAATGACCACATGGACTTATTTAAAGTCACTTCCACTCACTTACAGAGCAGCTTTAGTTCCCTGGCAGCTTTTAAACATGCATGCTACCTCAGAACAGGCATGTATCTCCTGTGTCCGGGGGACTTTCTACCAGCACATACCTCCACCAGATCCAACACATGACCCAGCCTAACCTTGATCCCAGAAATAACAGTGTGCTCTCCTGCAGGAGGCCAAACTGGACAAGCTACAAGCCTTTGGTGCCATGAGCGACTATGTAGCCCGAAGATAACTCATAATCACTAGCGTGAGGTGTTGACAGGCCGCACTAAACCAAATGGGAGCCCTTCTTGCCGGCCAGAGGTCTAAAAACACCAACAGACGATGAACTTGTAGATAAATTCTTTTAAGAGTTAAGAAAAAGACACAACATTCAGCCCTCTCTGCACGTGTCTGCAAAACTCTGCATGACAAAAAGTATCAATCCAACAGACTCAATATGCTGATTAAAATACTGTATGCTGTAAACACAGAAAGTCCTTCACGCACTCATGACTCAACAGAACCAACGGTTCAGCTTTCATTTCTTCTGAGAAACGGTGAAGATTGATTTTCAGAGACAATCCATTCATCTCTCATCATAACTGTGGAGAGCACACAAGGCTTGAAACTGTTCCAGGACACATTTTTATGTTTACTTTTAGATTGTTTTGTTTGATAAAACTCCAAAAATACTAAGAAAAATGTCATACGAGGACCATCCCTTTCAGACAAAACATAGCTACCTCTAATATTTGTGTGTAGAGTGATTGGAAGGTAAAGCTGCTAGCTTATGATCACAAACGTGAGGAAACTGAAGACAGAAATTTCCTTTTTAGGAAATTACTGAGTCTGCTGAGACTGTCTTCGGTGCTGCAGCACTTTATTTTTGCTACCTTTCAAAACCAATGATCATCTTTTCACTATAACTCACTGTCAAACTGGACACTGCTGTATGTAAAAGAAACACATTTTTTGCTTGAAAAAAAGGGTGGAACAAAGAAATGTAATGTTTTAATAAAGGAACTGAAAGACATTCAGACTTGGGATCACTTTTGAAACCTGCACAGTCACACCCATCAGAGCACTTCAAGCACTTTCACTTCAACCCATTGCTGATCGTTGTTTTTCAAGTTGACGCTGAATTGCTGTCATTATAGGGCAATGAGCTATAACTGGAGGTGTTTCCCTTTTTTTGTAAGCAAATCAGCAGTTGATGGAAGTAACAGATGAATTCATGATTAAATGACTTAATGGACAAAATAGCAGGGGGTGGCAGACAGAGGAACCAGACACACACAGTGCCAAAATGTCTCATGTTTGTCTTTTTACATCTTTACCCTGTGTCACTTATAAATGAATCAGGAGTCTGATTGAAAACATCCCGTCTACTGTGGGTGATTCACCTCCGGCATGAGTGCAGGGCCAGGGATCAACAAACTGGCTCCAATAAAAGGCTTTTAACCTTTGAGACTGTCTGCCTCAGGAAGCCTGTGTCGTGTTTATGACCAGAGAGGGAGGAGCTGGTCATTAACTCCAATTCACCATCATTTCTCTGATAAGACAGCTAATGAAAACATCACGACACGCTGTGCTCGTAGCAGCAGCTCTCCTGACGATTATGGAGTCATATCGTGAAGACTGATTGAAAAAGTTGGAGGCAAATCATCTTTTCCTGTTCATATCCTGACAATAAAGGTGATGTATTCAGCCCTGGTATCACTTCTTCTCCACAGATAGAGTTGATACCTAAGAATAGAGCTGCTTACCTGAGGAGAGTTTAAATCATTAACATATCAGGTTAATTATTATATTTGAAGGACCTCAGCCCTGAAACACTATCACCACCCTGAGGGTCTGATGATGTGCTGTAGTGATGTTATCAGGAAGAAAACTACCAGAGAAACAACAGTTATGAGCCTGTAAACTCAATATTTACCCAGCACTGGAGAAATTAGCTTTGTTTGCAAATACAAACAGGAAGCAGACACCATAATAGGCCTGCCTGTGTACTCCAAAACAGGCCTATTATCTCTGACTCAACACAAACATCCCACACTGTATAAGGATGAGACCTATGTGGATGATTTATAGAGAGCAGAAAACTGCAGGATTCTGTACTCCTGCTACTAAGCTACAGATAAAAGTAAAACATGTTGTATACAGCGATAATAACATGATGCGAGAGAAACTAAACAAACAATGGGGACAATAAACTGAGTTGTAAACACGGATAAAATCCTTTCACAAAGGGGAAGTTTCATGTTCACATTTCTCATGCTGCACGCTGCCTTTTTTAAGTTAATTTTTTGGGCTTTTCAGGCCTTTGATGTGATAGAGGAGGACAGTGGATAGGATAGGAAAGGGGGCGATAGAGGGTAACAACATGGTGGAAAGTGGCCACAGGCTGGACTCGAACCCGGGCTGTCTGCGCTCCCTACTCACTGACTTTAAGCACTAAAAGAGCACGCTAACATGAAAAGTGTTCAATCAGATTACAATCAGTGTGCAAATATCTTTGTCCAAAGCTATTTTTTATCAGATTTGTCCCACAAGCTACAACTCAGAGAATCAGGTGACAGCATGCATGTGATCTCAACATGAAGTCAGTAGATAAAAAGACAAACTAACCACAGACCCGAGACCTTTTTATCTTGTTTGAAGATTTTGTTCTTAGATTTTAATCAGAGTTTTTCCTCATAAATCCCTTATTGAAAAGGCAGTTTGAAGAATTTCTTTTGACTTATACCTGCAGGGTCCACATGGAATTAATGAAAACAAATAATGGATACCATGCTTTCCAATAGTGTGAAAAATCACAATCAGCAAAAGGGAATGGCAGGCTTCATTTTATGAAACTGAAGTAAAGCAGCAGGCATATATCTGCTTTAAACCTGAATGACAAATAATTTGCAAATAGGTAAATGGACAAATTTCAGCCTGCACTTGTACTCAGCTGATGTATAAGTTCATCTGTAGTGAAATCTTTGCTGGGATGAAAAATTAAGTCAGTTAAAATTATATCAAAATTAAAGTTAAAAAAGTATCTAAATAAGTTATTCTTGGCATTTGAGTCTATGTTTTAGTAGGTAATGAACTGAAGATAGTCAGTCTTGGTCATAACATAAGTACTAAGTCGCTTTCCATAACCATTAGCCCTGTGAAATATCAGTCGATTGATAAACTTTTATTTATGTTGCACATTTTGGACAAATAAAAAGCAGTTCAAAGTGACAGAAAAAAATGTCAACAAAAATATGCTAAATGAAAAAATATATACTTTAGAGTGGATCTAATGCATTAAAATTTAAAAGATATATATTCATACAGATTTAAGTTAAACTTAAATATAAATGCAATGATGAGATTGGAAAATAGTTAAATTAATTAAACAGATAAGGATACAAATTAATACTAAATACATTTAAAAATCCACTAAAAATACTGCAATGTTCAAAAAATAAAATGGAGGATTAAAAAGAAATTGCACAATAATTGATTTCAAAAAAAATAATGAAGAACTTTGAAGTTATGGAATATATATTCTAAAACTGTATAAAAGTCAGACTTGGTAGATAGGTTTTGTTTAACACTAAATAGCAGTCACATGTACACGTTTTAATGATTAAGTGGTGGATAAACTAAGTAATTGTTTTATTATCATTTTTTGACTTCATTCTTGTTATTGTTTTTATGTGACATCATGTGCTGCTGTCTTGGCCAGGACTCCCTTGTAAAAAAGATTTTTTTTCTATCTCAATGGGAAAACTCCTGGTAAAATAAAGGTTAAATAAATAGCCAAAGTCTTTGCAAAACTCACATTTTCCCACGGTGAGTGGATGCACACACATGTCAACAATATGTCAATACACCCATAATAACTCTGTAGTACAACTGTAACACTAAGGTTAATGTCAAATGAGCATTATTAAAGGTTTTTACGTATCCTGTCCCCTTTTAGAGGTTATAAAACTGTTATAAAGCAGAAGCTTACAGGTGTCCAGCTGCTTGACACACAATGAATGAGCAGCTTTAATGTTTCTGTGAGAAGAATAAACCGTTAAAAACACACATTCATTAATCAGGACGTCGGGCTGCAGATCCACAAGCCCACGCGCAGTCGCAGTTAAGTTATAGGACTTTAAAAAGAGGCTTACCTTTCTGATAGTAAATAATTACTTCGCTCTGTTATAGGACTCAGAGGCACCACGCCGCGAGGAGACACTAGAAAGCGTGAAAAAACCCACGGGACTCACCGGCGGAAAAGAGCTGGAAGTCACTCAGCTCTGCACTTCCTTGTTTCCTCTGACTGAAGGGAAGCTCATGTTGCTGTCTTGGTTTGGTTCCTTTTTTTTAAACTCAGGGTAAAGTTGTGTTTGCACCCTAAAGTTAGAGGCTGGTCATTGCTCGTGATTCGCCTCCACTACAGGAAGCTCCCCTCTTTTTTCTTTATCTGCCCTTTTTTGTTATTATAATCATCAGGTTTTTTTTGTTTTGTTAGGCGGCAGCGACATCATTGCCATCTTGCGGCGACAGTGATGTACTGCAGCGCTGCACAACAAGCTTTTAGCATAGACCAGACTTTCACTTTCTTTTGTAGAGTAGCCTCATAGTGATGGTGCAGAAAAAGGGCAATAATCCCATCAGCAGATTCAGTCTAAAAGTTTCCACTTCAAGGAAAACCTATGTGCAATGCAGGCCAGGCAAACAAGAAAAGAGTTATTATGGGTGTATTGACATTATTGTTGACATATTGTTCTTGCTTCCCTTTTTATTTCCTGTCCTATTGTGTTTTTAAGGACACTTTTCTCTCTTTGTAATTGCTCCTCCTGCCTACTGACCATGAAGGCTAACTGCTCTACTTGTCCTTACTATTGTTTTAAAGATTTTATTTTTTTATCTTGTTGACATCAACCTACCAAAGGGACTAAGCCGTTGGCTATAATCTTACATATTTACATGTTCATTAATATGTGTTGTCCCTATGCTAAATAAATAAACTCTAAACTCTAAAAGAAAAGGACTGAAATTTATGTAGAAAAACAAAGAACTGCAAAAAGTCAATGAGGATTGTTGTGGCATGATATTACAAAAAATGCAGTGATCCTATATGGCAGTAGCCCTCTTTTCATTGTGGATTTGACTAGTTTTGAGATTTTGAAATACATCAATATTTTTGCCATATACAGCCGAAATCCTGAGAAAAAAAATTGCAGAAATTGGGGAAAAGGATACATTTTGAGGGAAAAAAAGAGTTACAATTTGTGAGAAAAAAGGTCAGTGGACCTTACGCGGGGAAAAATGGCAAAACCTTCTGACAAAAAGTTGTTTTTTTAAGTTACAAAGTCAAGGTCATGAGATTTTTTTAAAAATGACAAAAAGTCGAAATTTTGAGACTAAAGGTCATTATTTGGTGATAATATAGTCACAGATATGGGGGGGAGCACACTTTTGAGACAAAAGTTGAAATTTTAAGATAAAAAGTCAAAGTCATGAGATTAAAAAAAAAATGCATACCTCAAATCCTTAAAGTTAGTAAAAGGGAGAATTTATGAAAATTTGAAGAAAGTGTATTAGCAATTAAAAAATGATATGCACTTGCTTTTTGTTTTCGTTTTCGATTCACTGTTTTTTATGTATTTTATTTTATTGTTATTATTATTAATACATTTTTTCGATATCAAGCCCGAAGTGAACACACCTCAATACACCTCACCTTTTTCACAATGTACTGTGAATTATTGTCATGGCAGCTGTTTCCCTTGACAATTTTGCACTTTTACTGTTCAATGACTTTTAAATTTATATTTGTACATGTGCAGCAATGTTCAATTAAAAAAAAATGTTATGTGTACTCACTAATTTAATAATTCTATGTTTATTTACGTTTGTGTATCACTGTTTGTGAATACATTTATGTGCGTGGTTACAAAAAACAGCGTCCGGCAGGAAATGCAGCTGAAGGATACACGAGTGAGTGGGCGGACCTTCGGGCTCTCTGAGCCGTTCGCCAATTGGCTGATTTAAAACCGAACAGCGCTGTAACTCCGCCCCTTTTTCAGTTGGGTTTGCTCGGTTTTGTAACACGCGCGCGACGCTACAACCCCGCCTCATTATGCACAATGCCTCTCTAAGATGGGATCCGCCCCTCTAAGCACATATATGCAGTAAATCGAACGTCGTTTTTGAACAGCCGGAGAACGAAGAGTTGGGATTGGCAGTTACAGGATTGAAAAAGTCCAACGGTTTCAGCGGGGAGGTTCGTATTTACCGTCCGGAAAAGTTCATTTAGCCGAGTGTTGTACATGACGGTGAGTTAGGTATTCTTTATCTCAACAGATTTATTTCGACGCTATTATGCGATTAGTTTAGGTTTTAATAACAGAAAAGCAACGAACACGAACAGTTGGAAATCAAAGGTAATGTGGTTGTTTTGTTGTTTGGGGGTCGAGCTAGTATTGTAGCATTTAAATTTAAAAACATCAGAGGTTTTGTATATTTTAACAACACATAAAACAATAAGCACGATTGATACTTTAAAATCATCCTGATTATTGGCTGATAAACTAAAGGATGTTGTTTACTCCTCGGTTATGAAAGACCAAGTGTGCATGCTGAGCTAACAGACACTGGAGACGTTAGCCGACGTTCAAATCATGTTGTCAGTCACATCATTCGACCATTTATCACCAGTTTATCACTCACTACAAGTTATACGAATCCATCTGCGAATATGCACCATTTGGTGACATGAAAAAAATGATCCTGTGCAAAAATCGCTATTCTTACTAACGTGACAGCTTTTACCCGTTTGAGAATGTGTTTTCATTGCTTGGTTCATCATGAGTTCCCAGTTTTTCTGAATTATGTCCTTACCTGTCAATTAAACACCAAAATATAACGTTATGTGAGGCTATGGATTGTATTTATCTTTGATCATGTACAACTATATCACAGTAGTCCTATCCTGACCTCCCAATCACTGAAAAATCCCTCGTAATGTTTTCCTCATTAATGAAGTTTTTATATGAGAGATGCAGTGATTAGTTTTGGTTGAAATTGTTTACCTTAAACATTCAGAATAAAGTAAACAATCTACAGATAACACAAATGCAAAAGTGAGAAAACTTAACAGTTCTGTAAACAACACTAAACAAAACCCTGTTAAATCACTGATGTAACTTCTTGAAACTGTTAAGTAGCAAAACTGATTCATTTCCTCTGGCTTACCTATTAATAATGACCAACAAATATATTACAAACAATAAAAGTATCCTCTTAGAGATTGGCAAGTTTTTAGTAAATTCAATATAACAATGTAATTCATGTGTTGACAGAAAAAAATGAGCAGACACTGGAACATAAACACATTTTTTTCTCACTGTCTTGAGTAATTTCAAGCATCTCTCTGTGTTTTTTGGTCTTTTCCTTAGGCTGCCAACATGAACTCCGTACAGTCAACCGTAGGGTCCCTCATCCAGATGTTCGTTGACAAAACAACGGATTTCATCAATGAAATTGAAAATGTGGATATGGTTTGGCTTGAGGAGATCCAGCAAGAAGCCAACAGGATGTTCTCAGGGTAAGCTCAGCTTACTACTATAACTATTTAAAAAGTGTTTTCATCCAAGTAAAGTGTTTTATATTGTCTTGATATGATTTTTACTGATGATGATGCGCTCCATATTTCAGGGATTTTAATACAGAACCAGAATTAATGCCCAAAACACCATCACAGAAGAAGAACAGTCGAAGGAAGCGTGTGTCGATGGGACGTCAGGAAGAAAATCAAGCCATGCGCAGGTTAGTTTCACATTCACTTAAAAATCCTGAGCAGTTTCAATACATTTCCATTTTAAATGCTAAAAAGATGTTTATTTTTGGTGCAGGCTTTCTAAGGGAAGGCGCAGTAACCTTCGTCGCTCATCTGTGAAAGCGCTGGACTTCATTTCTGAAGACCCAGTCTGTCCGGACACCTCCATATCTGAAACCAGCACCACCACTCAGCCTAAACGCGCCACCCGCAAAAACAAACAAACAAAATCAAAGGTGCCAGAGGAGGTGAGCAAGTCAGCTCCTGAGGAGGCGGAGAACAAAAAGCCAGAGGTTGCAGATGATGGAGAAGTGGAGAAAAACCACACAGAAGTGGAGCCAGATGACAAATGTAGCCCTGCTCAATCTCCCCCTAAGATACCCTCACCGGAAGTTGTTGTTAACATCTCTTCTGGTGATCGCCTGTCTGCTGAGCTTGCTGTAAAGGAGGATCTGTCTTCTGGCCGATCTGCTGCTAAAATCCCAATAGCTGGCGTGACTCAGAGCTCACGGAGGAGTTCTGTACGCTGCTCTCTGAAGCTACGTCACTCACTTGCAGGACTGCGACGCAGCATGATCCAGGAATCTATTCGCCGTACCTCACGCCGTTCCATGCTCAAGAAGAAGGCCACTCGCATGGGTAACTCAACATGCAGCAGCAGCAGCAACGCTGATGGTGAGGATGAGGCCTTGTCTTCTTGAAATGAGTGGCTACTTCACCCATACTTGTGACTTTGCTGTTGTCTCATATATTTGTCTCATTTTCTGATTGTAGAGGACTCTAGTGTGGAGGAGGAGGAAGAAGAGGTGGTGGTAGAAGAGCAAAAGGAGTAAGTAAAGCCCTCAAATATCTCTTTGCAGGTTGGAATGTATGGACATGTCAAAACTGTTTCACTCATCAAAATACTCTCTGCTTTAGGGTGATTGAAGCAGAATCTGGAGACACCATGGATAATGTGACACCTGAGAAGTCTCCTGAAGTAAATATTATTTCTTCAGCAATTAAAAGTGTTATATGAGGAATGCAGTTTTTGTTACTGATCGGCTGATGCTTTTCTTTTACATTTAGTGTATCCAACAGGCCCAGAACAAACAACTCACACAACTGTCCCCCAGACGCGTCACCCGGTCACAAGCCGCACGCTCTTCCAAACTAGTCCCTCTACCTTTGTGTGCATCTGAGTTAACAGTGAGCACTCCCAAAAAGAAACTCGGTAAGGCAGCTTTACACTAATTAGCTACTCTGAATGAAATTTCCCATGTTTTTTACTCCTGCTGAGTCTGTTTTTATACATTTCAGTTGTTGAGAAGCAGGAGCTTACTAAATCAGGCCAAAGGTGAGTGCTTTTTTTTAATCTCACTCGTAAATACCTGTATTTACATCAGATGACTCTAAAAAGTGTTGAGGTGGTTGAATATGTGATATCTGTTTCTCCAGGTCAAGCCTGAGTACTAAACGCAAAGCACCAGATACTGTTGAGGAAAGTCCCTCCAAGAGGTTCTCCCCTCCCAAAAAAAGTCAAAGTGTAAGATGCAAAATCCTGAAGATCAAAAAAGTATTTTATAATTTTGAATACATTTCTTCTCAGAATAACTTTTACATTTCTACACAGGCAATCAAACCCCACATGAAGTCCTTCTTCCAGACTGTACAGAAGAACCAGCTGCTGATGATGACCCCAAGTACCCTCGGCAGAGCTGGTGCTATCAAATCCTTCATCAAACACACCACTCCTATTAAGACTGATTTTAAGGTATGTTCAACTGTGATCTCGACACAGAGCCACAGCATTATGTAATAAGACTTTGAAAGGCGAGCTGAGTTTAGCTCCACAAACAACAAGTCAGATTCTGATTAGCAATGAAAGCAGGGATTGTTAAAAACCAGAACAGATGGGATTTTTTCACATTGCTAACAACCTTGGTAAATCTTTTCCAATGACTAAATGGCCTCAACTGTTGCGTTTTTATTTCTTTTATACAGCATAATTTAATTTTCTTTTGTCACTTCCATTTGGGAAAATAATTGGTAGATAAATACAGGCTTTGGGGTTTTGCTCTTTGTGGTTGGCGGACGTGAATTACTTTTTGATAAGATATCATCCTTTGGGGTTCCTCTAAAACTAAGGTGGCACAGGGAAAAGAATCCAGCCTCAGCCTTTAAAAGGAGTCAGTAGTTGTGGATATTCATTTGGTGACCCCTTCTTCCCTCTTTGTACACTGTATTCAGAAATACAAAGAAATGCAACTATTTAGAATTGACTGAAACAAACAATTAAAAAAAATACATTTCCTGTTTCATTTGTCTTAAAAGAATGTTTTTCAAATATATCTGCAGTCCTGTCATTTGGTTGTTATCTTTCTCCCCAGATGAGCATTGGTTCTGTGGTAAGTGTGATGTTAGAGCACCTTGTTTTGTTTGTGGGTGTTTGGTGTCATCTAACATCCCACTGCACAACCTCATCAAATATCTCTGAAGTATTACATATCTGTAATGAACCCCTTTCACATTTCCACGCAAGGGTGTTAATATTCAATATTTGACACTCAACACTTCACTATTTGATAAAATGAAATTTCTGAAGGGAAATTTCAAAATCGATGGCTTGACTTGTTAAAAGTGTTTAGTCTCTAATGAGAATAAGATGTGAAGTCTTAAGAAATAATCCATTAGAAAAAGGAAAATAATAGATCTGATTTGGTGCAGCAAATTTTACTACATTAAATAGTGGACCACTTAAATTAGTCACATTCATAGAGACAATGCATGCCACATTGGTGAGAGGGTCTCCTCTTCACACCCCAGACTCCCCTGGCTGTTCATGGTGTCTTTAATCCAGTGTGTCGCTATTTCTCATTCTTTTAATCTTCTAATCCTCACAATAGCTTGATAACCTCATTGTTTGTTTAGAGGTACACGCTGAAGTAAAAACCCACCTGAACCAGACACATAATGTACATGCATTACCTTGAACTGTAAATTCAGTTGTTTGAAGGATGGATGATTTGCCCCTATTTCCTCCTACTGCACAAAAGTGGTGCAAAAATACCCAAAGTGACAGGTACTGAGTTAGTTCCTGAGTCTCTATATCCCATCTAATTAAGAAAAAAGAAGTAAAATGGCTCTCGACAATGAAGATTCCATATTTGTTTGATTTAAGAATTTTTCTTGTAAATACTATCGAAGTTAGAAAACAAACTTACAAAAAAGAAAACCGTCAAAAGTTAGCTTTAAAACTTAAATAACAGACTTAAGTTACCAGATAGTACAGGAAAGGTATCAGAAAAACTATCAGTCTGGTGATAGGGGTGTTTTCAGAGAATCAGGATCTGTCTTGCATCCTTTCACGTTATCCTGTCCAGCACGTTTTTGAGACCCAAAACAGTCATGATTTTGTAAAGCAAAAGCAACATGAACTTAATGGAATACAATCTGCCAGGTTGGATTTTTGCTTCATCTGTCCTCTCCAGCGACACAATGACCTGTCTCCACCTGAATCTCCCACCTCCGTCATCAAGTCATTGTCACATTTGTCAACTGTTGCAATATATTAAACTGCATTCAGCATTTTTTTTCTGTCAACAAATTCTGAAATGCTTTATCACCCTCCTTTTCCTCAGACCAAAGAGCGCCACAAGCTGGAAGCGCTGAAAAAGAAGCAGGAGCAAGAAGAGGAGAGGATGAAGAAAATGGAGGAGGAGAAGAAAAGAAAACAGGATGAGCTGAAAAGGTTAACTCTCAACCTATTTTACTAATCTATGTGGATGACTCCAGAACTTCTGTTTTTCAACAATCAAATTGTCTTCTAGGAAGAGGGACGAGAGGCTGAGACGAGTTTATGAGGCTAAAGTGAAAGAGGAGCAGAGGGAGGAAGAAAAGAAAAAAAAGATTGAGCAAAAAATGGCTCAGATTGATGAGAAAAATGACAAGGTAATTGGCGAATGCTGCAACTCTGCATCCATTCATTCAGGTGTTTCATTTCAGCGCTGAGCAATAGTTGTGCTTTTCCTTCCTCCATACAGCGTCAAGCAGAAGAAAAGGCCAAGAAGAAGGTGGCCCAAAAACATCAAGAGGAGCTTGACATGAAAAAGAAGTTGCAGGATGAGGCCAGGAGGAAGAAGCTGCAGCAAGCAGCCGTGAGAATACAGTCTCTTTTTGTGGTGTTCATGTTTTAGTTTTTTCATCACTGTTTTGTGTTAAATAAGGCTTTCACCAGGCATTTCATTTGGTCAATTTGTCAGAAAGCTCCAGAGTTTTGCCCTGTATGGTACCATGAATTAAATATGTTTGAGTGTATGTTGTACTTCTGCTTTTAGATCAGATTCTTACTCTGCTGTGTGTTCTGTTAAAATCTTCAGGAGGAAGAGAAACGGCAACAGGAGTTACTGGCCAAGAAGAAAGCAGAGGAGGAACTGCAAGCTCGTAAGCTAGCTGAAGCCTGCAAAGCACTGGAGCTAAAGAGAGAGCAGGAAAGAGAAAGAGAACGACTAGCTGCTGCAGAGAGGTTGTTTTTAACCACCTTTAAAATTTATTTGAATCTATTGTGAGAACATGGTTTCTGGTTCCTGAATAATTAAGCATTTGGAGAAAATTAGAATAATGTCTTATTGTCCTCACCAGCGCTTTGATCACTGACTTGGAGTCTGTTTTTACAGGGAACGAGTGGAAAGAGAAAAAGCTCTAGCCTTGCGACGGGAGATTGAGAAAGCGGCAAGAGAGAAGGAGAAAAAAGAGCTGGAGGAAAGAAGGAAGGCACTGGAGGAAAAATTAAAACTGGTGAGAACAAAATCTGGAATTGAAAGATCATAACCACGTGATTAATGGATTGTGGATGAACATGTCAGATATTATCAACTTGGGGTGGTTTTAATTAAAATTTTAAAAGTTCTCTTTTAGTTAAATGTTGAAGTTTACGGACTGTTGGTACCTCTCAATCTCTTATTTTGATGGTTAGCTGTATGTTTGCTCACATGCTTTTTCTCCATTAGGAGGAGCAGCTGAGAAAAGCAGCTGAAGAGAAGGCTGCAAGGGAGAGGGAGGCTGCTCGGCAGAAACTGGCAGCTGTGAGAAAGGCTGCTGAGGCACAGGTAAACAAGCAGGGGGCAGTAATACTGCTTACATACACAGGTGTTTGGTCCTTTACTATGTAAATGTTCAGTGTCTTCTGTTGATGCAGTTGCAGCTCAAAAATAGAATATCATGGAAAAGTTTCTCATTTTTGTCTTGACTAAATAAACAAAAATCTCCTGATAACTGTTTGCATGTCATTTGAATATTGATCATCTCAAACTCGAGATGAATATACACATTTTTTTCAAGATGCTTTTCAAAATGCATCAAGACCAGAAAAAAACTCAACACATACTAATCGAAGTAAATGTGTAACTTTAAGAACCAAAGACATCATATTGTATCTGCTTGGTAAAATACCCATTTTCTTATCTTTGTCCTTTATCAGAAGGCTGCCTTGAACGTCACTGTGGATGCTGGGGTAAGAAATGAATACAGACACACCAAGAAACAGGTTCTAATCTTGTATAGACATTTTTAGAAATCTCAGGGGGAAAAAACAACTTTATTTTTCAGCTTAACACGTTAAAATCATAGACAAAGTGTGGAAATAAATTGACAAGTTAAGCTACTCACTGTTTTATATAAAAATTAACCTGAACCTAACAAGTAGAGCTTGATAATTCAATGCCCTCTTTTCTTCTTTGCAGCACTCTGTGATGAGCACCCCTGTGGGAAAAGCTGGTGGCCCTAATGCGACTTTTGACATTGAGGTAAAGTACTGATATAGTTTAGAAATCATAATAAGATGGGGCTACATGGTGGTGCAACAGGTAGCACTGCAGCCTCACAGCAAGAGGAAGGTCACCGGTTTGATTACTAGTTCGGGGAAGGTTGGGCCTTTCTGTGTGGAGTTTGGATGTTCCCCTGTGCATGCGTGGGTTCTCTCTGGGTACTCTGGCTTCCTCCAACAGATCAAAAACGTGCCAACGTTAGAGGTTAATTGTTGATTCTTAATGGCCTATAGGTGTGAGTGTGTGTGTGAAAGGTTGTTTGTCTCTATGTCAGCCCTGCGATAAACTGACGACCAGTTCAGGGTGTATTCTGCCTCTCGCCCAGTGGCAGCTGGGTTAGGCTCCAGCCACCCTCAACCCTGAACAGGACAAGCTGTTAAGAAAATGGATCGATGTTTGGTCTTAAGTTTGTAAAAGAGGCCAAGTGTAACTTGCACCCAAATCACAAACAGGTCAAAATATAAAAGTTTGGACATTTAAAACTAAGCAGATTATCTGTTTCCTGTAACCCCTGGGTTCTTTCCACTTTTCACATCCACAATCATTGAGTTATGGACTTGTGTTTTACTGTTCAGTCATTGGAGCACATTTGGTGCATTACCTGGTGTTTTGTCCCTTTAAAACAGCTCTAAAGCATCACTTAAGGTGTGAAGATCTTTCCTGAACCTTGTAAGTAGAGCTTGATAATTCATTCCCCTCTTTTCTTTTTTGCAGCACTCTGTGATGAGCACCCCTGTGGGAAAAGGTGGTGGCCTCAATGTGACTATTGATATTGAGGTAAACTACGAATGTAGATTAGAAATCAGGTTTATAAAAAAAGGGATGTAATGTCTAATTCCATGTGTTTTACCATTGCCTCCAGCAATCACCACAGTCCTACGCCATCACTCCAAAGGGAGGAAACAAACCTTCGATCATGTCCAAAAGTGCAGAAGATTATGGCATGGATCAAAATAGTGACGACTCTACTGATGATGAGTCTGCTCCGAGAAAGCCTATCCCATCCTGGGCAGAAGGTAGACAAAAATTCAGATTCAGTCTTTTCAAAACTTTAATGTCTCTGTCTTTAATGAAAAACATTAAACTTGTTTCCCCCTCCAGGTCAAAACCTGCAGCAGCATATTATGAAACAGTACTTCAGTCCTCCTGATCTGGATGCTTTCTTTGGAGATATTGAGCCGCCCAAACTGGAAGTAATCTTTTACAAGAGCAAACCACGCTATTTCAAACGCACCAGCTCTGCCGTTTGGCACTCACCTCCAATTGGAACCAAATAATGTCTGTACACTGATACAGATTACATTGCTGTAAAAATTTTTATATTTAGTTTTGTCTGTTTTTAAGTATTTTTTATGTTTAGTCTTGTTTGTTTTCAAATAAAGTTACCACTTTTCCCTCTGTTTTTCCTACATTCAATCTGTCTTTTATGATTGTTAAATGTGATGGGCTTAAGTTGAAACAAGCAGGAGAAGTTGATGCTTCATTCTTGTACTTGAATGTGGGAGATTACACTGCCTCAGTGGGGTGTGAAGTCTATGCTGTATATCTTAACACATTGACTTGTATCATGTGTTTACCAGGTGTGAATGATAAAATTTTTGTGTCTGGGATGTATTAAAGTGTATTAAAAGGTTAGTTACACCTGACTCTGCCTGACTTCACCTCAGTTCAAGTCTTTTGGGGTTTTTTTTTGTCCAGCTCCATTCAGTTGCACCATCAAAGCTGAACTCATATCAGTGTTATTAATAATCTTACCTTGATTGAGATTTTAACTTAAGGATATATATTTGGGGCTTTGATGCTATTCTGGGGGATTTTAATGGGGCCATTTCAAAAATTGAGAGTTGAAATTTGGTGATTTTGACAACAGCCATTATTCATGGTAGTCCATTTCTGCCAGTTAAAAAAAATAAAATTGAATGGTTGTGATTTGTTTTTTTGGCCCATATAAAGATGAAATTTTAAGACAAAAAAGACAAAATTCGGACATAATTTGGCCAATAATTTTTAGATTATAAAGTCTACATTCTGTGATTAAAAAAAAAAAAAAAATCAAAATTTTGAGGTTCAACGTCAAAACTATGAGATTATTAATCCTGTGGTGCATAATGATCACTACAGTCGACACCTATTTAAAAGTTTTTTACACCTAAATTCAATGGTTCATGTGGTGGAAATTCATATGAGCCTGTGTCAGGACATTTTCATTCTTAGAGCATGAAAAAATGTTTTCAATTTTTTTCCCCAAACATATTTTTTTTAAAGTTATAGACAATCTTTTGAGGGTGAAAAAGCTTATAAACTATAAATTATTCAGTGTTAAAATGGATGAAAGAGAGTTCAAATGTTTTGCAAAGCATTAAAAAAGATAACTAATGAAATTACCAAGAAAAGAAAAGAATTTAAACAAAAAAATTAGTCATATTTACATTAAGTTCACTCTGACTTCCATCATTCATGCACCACAGGGTTAAGCCAAGTTTCCATGATTTTAAATACAAAATTATGACATGGGATTAAAAGGTCGAAATTTTCTTTGTTTATCATTAATATGACTTTTTATTTCTCAAAATGTTGACCTAATATAGGCAAAAAAAAAAAAACCTCAACAAATCTGATCCAACAAATTCTCATTTTTATGGTTTTACCTGGCTGAAATAGGCGTCCATTGTTGTTCATGCTGGGACTTGGTTAAGAAAAACGATAAGCTTACTGCTGAAAATGACTAATAATAATTTCACCCATTTTCAAGTTACCCTTGTCCCTTTAAACGTGAACGTTCAAACAGGAAGCAGTGACATCCTGACGCTCTCATCCTTGAAAGTAGAAACCTGCATCCAAACGTGGCTCAGTTTCTATTATTGGAAAAACCACGACCACGCTGCTGATATCGGCCACATAACCTTTTATCTCTTTAATAAAAAGACTGAGGCTGTAAAACCAAGTAGGTATTAACCACGGTTTAATTTTTATTGCCCTGGTTTGTTGCATGTGTAAGCTGTTTTATTATTACTAAGGTAAACGTTTAAGATGAAGTGACAGATATTTGGTTGCTAACGAAGCCTAGCAACCGAAGGGCTCAAAATATAACGGTTACTTGTTATCCAGCTCATTAGTTGGCGTTATCGTTTGTTAGAGAATATTAAAAACAGTGTTGTATATTAGCAGCTAAAACTACTTTCATTTTTATGTCATTGACTCACTATCAGGGCTTGACAATTAATTGCAAGTTTGAGGTGACAAAAATGGTCAAAAAGCGGAAAACATGGGGAAAAAGGGGGCAACATTTGGGGGACAATTTTGAAAATAGGAAGAAGCAAAAATGTGAGAGAAAAGTGATGAGAAAAAAAGCAGTCATGAATATTTGAATGGTGTAGAATATAATTTTTATTTATCTTATGAAATATTCTAATCACCTGTGTTTTCAATATATGTAAGCTATAATCATCAACATTTCAAGAAATATAGGCTTAAAATAATGTACTCAATCTATAATGAGTCTATGATATCTGGGTTTCACTTTCTGAAGAGTGAACAAATTGTTGAACTTTGTTTTTATGATGCCTTAATTTTTAGATATTTGCCTGTTTATTCAAACACAGTTTCTTTCGTCAGAGTTGGATTTTCTTTGCAATGAACAAAACAATTAAATTTTTTTTTGTCCTTCATGTGTATGTTTTTCTTCTTCAAAACAGGAATGAAAAAAATCATCCTATTCAGTAACCGAAATTTACCATATGAATCAGAATAGCTTTTCCTTTTTTTGAAGTCATTTATTCATCATTTTAATTATCTAATGCGCTTTGTAAGAAACAATGATTTATTGCTTGTGGAAAATATTGCACAATTGCAAGATAGGGAAAAATAATCACAATGAGATCATTTTTGCAGATCATACAGCCCTATTCATCATAATGCTTATAGGATACAGCGATAGCTTGGCAACTGATTGTTTTGTAATTACTGAGGGTTGAATGTAAAAGTTCCACGTTTAAGTTTGGTTACCAGTTTGGTTTTGACTCAGATTATCCTCACAGCCATTTTAATGTTGGTTTATGACATGACTGTCATTACATCAGCATAGATGCTAGGCCCTAAAAACCACAACACATGGCAGTGGTGGAAGAATTGTGAAGGTCTTGTGTAGAAAGAGCCAGTTTATGTATCCACTGTTTAGAGTCCTACAGAATTTTAGTTGTAACCAGGTAAAACAAAGCAAATCCTTGTATTTGATCAGACTATTACATGGGAGGAACAAAGTCTTAAAGAAAAAAAGATAACATTTTTGGATAATTCCAGGAAGCTTTGTGGCCTGTTGACATGAATCAAACTTTCACACAAGCCCAAAAAAAAAACTCCATAAGCTTAAGCAGTAATCAAGGTCTTAGATTACAAGTGTCTGTTGTTTCCTTGTTACATCTGCTTTGTGGTTAAGATAATGAAAAAGGAAGGTAGGCATTAAGTGTTAAAAATAATTTTAACTAAGTGTTTTTATGCTGAATTATTTTTTGTTTTTGTTTTTTTGTCTTCCATAGAAATGGGTTCTCAAATCCGACAAAACTTCCACCAGGACTGTGAGGCTGCCATCAACAGACAGATAAACCTGGAGCTCTATGCCTCCTATGTTTACCTCTCAATGGTGAGAAATGCACTGTGCATCTTTTTGCCTTTCCTCCAAACTGGTAAAACACTGCTGTTTGGCCAAAAATGTTTTCTTTTCTTTATTTTTCTCTAGGCCTACTACTTCAATAGGGATGACAAATACCTGCCACATTTTTCAAAGTTCTTTGAAGCACAGTCAAAAGAAGAGCAGGGACACGCAGAGAAGCTCATGAGTCTACAGAACAAGCGGGGAGGCAACATTTTTCTCCAGGACATTAAGGCATGCGATTATTTGTTGTGTGGTATTCACTGTACAATGTCAAATACAAACTAGGCTTTGCCACACTATTTTTGTAAAATCAGAATAGTTTTGGTATCATATCATTCTGAATAATTAATGTCCATCTCTCAGAAACCTGATAGAGATGACTGGGGCAGTGGCCTTGAGGCTTTGGAGTGTGCCTTGCAGCTTGAGAAAAGTGTAAACCAATCCCTGCTGGATCTGCAGAAAATGGCAACAGAACACAACGATCCTCATGTAAGATGCAGACCGAGAGAACTATTCAGGGCTGATGAATCTCTTTGTTTTTTTGCAGTCAAATGAAGCTGCAGGTGAAATCATTTTTTTCTTACCTTATCACAAACTGAAGGTCAGGTATAAAGTAAGTTCTGTGCTTTGATGAGAAACTTGGAAGCAAAATTGGATGAATTGAATTTCTGGATGTTGCCTAATAAAAATTCTTTCTTTCCCTGTAGATGTGTGATTTCATAGAAACACACTTCCTGGATGAACAAGTCAAATCCATTAAACAGCTCGCCGACTGGATATCCAACTTGCATCGCATGGGAGCTCCTCAGAGTGGCATGGCTGAGTACCTGTTTGACAAACACACTGTGTCTAAGGAAGGCTGTTAAATTATATTGTGACATTCGTGATCCTTCTGGACTCTGCTGTATCTTAACCTGCCGTCTGCCTCTAATATGCACTGATTATGCTACAGGAAACTTGCTTTATTTATGCTTGCGAGCTCGACTACACAGGTTATAAAAAGCCCAGGACCACAGACTTCACTTCACGTTACATTCCAGGTTAAAATCAGAGGATGTTTGTAGGAGCAACACCAGAAAAACCTTTAATACTAAATATCATACAGTGGGATAGAAAGTAGCCGTTTACCTTTTAGCTTGCTTCCAATTGTATTAATTTTTATGATAGGTCTTAAATGAACAAAAACCCTGACAGGTTTTGCTATAGACCACAATATGATTGGGATATGCGTACTTTTATGCGTATGAGACAATTTCAATGTTAATCATGTCCATGATCAATCAAATATTATCCAACCCGAGTCTTCAAACCAAGTTTACCTTTGCAACCTGAATTAGCAATCTTATGAAAGTGCTGTCCAAATCTTTAAGACTTTTCTTTGTTTGTTTTCCTTATTTATTTTCCCACATTTAGATGTGATAAACTTCTCATTCCAATGTAAATGTACAATCCCTGATAAAATATGTGTTAATTTGTTTCCATCCTCCACCCTCTCCTTAAAAAAATGTATCCCCATTAAACTGACCTCTCCCCTTAATAAGTTCATTTAAAAGTTGACTTTGTAGTCTGACTGTACATCTCTTGGTTTGGTTGCATTTAAGATTATATAAACACTCTGATAAGTTCAGGTACAGAAACATTTCCCATGATACAGCTCCACAATTTATGAATACATTTATTTGTATATTCATGGTAAGTTGCCTATGCAGTTCACTTATGCAATAAAGTGAAGTCAAATGGATATGAAGAAACCTTTCCAGTATTCTTTGTATATAAAAAAAGGTGGGAAAAAAATGACCAGAGAAACATAAAGATGCTGAATATTTATTAAAGATGAAATCAGGAACAAAGCTACCCCCTTCATCCTTCACATGTTGACTGTTAAATCTCATATGGAGCTTTTCAATCACAAATAGGTTAAGTGTTCTGTAAGAGCATAACAGGAAGTGGAGATTAACTTAAATGCTTTAGCTCTGCATAGTGCTACAAATGACTGTAATACATTCAGACTGTGACAACAATGTTGCGTGTTAGGCTCAGATATTTCAAATACCACGAGTGATACAAAAACAGTCACCTTTTTGCTTCGTCCTGCTCCCTTCCTCCTGCAGCCTTGTTCACCCCGCCGTCCACCAAAACACCAAGAAGGTCACCTTCAGCCAATGAGATTCCCGAGTCATTGGGTGAGTTTTGCTGATTGGTTTCTGGTTGTGATGGTGCTGCAGTGGGACCTGTGTTCATGTTATTACTTAGTCCACCATTGGTGCCCCCGTTGCTTGTCTTGATGTTGGTGCTCAAGTTACTATGGTTGTTGAAATTACTGTGACTGGTATTGTTGCAGGGACTTCCTGTTGTGCCAGCGCTGTTGGTGCTTGTTGCATTAATGCTGTTAGAGCTGCTGTTGGGATTACTGGGATTTGCTGCTGCTGTGCGAGATGGTGGAGTGAACGAGAACACCCTTTCTCCTCCACTTCCTGTCGTCCGAGCGCTGAGAGGTCCTTGTGTGGTATCCACTGAGGGGAGGGGGTCCAGAGTGAGGCGGGGAGGCAGAGGGCGTCTTGAGAGCAGGCCATGTCCAGGTCTGAGTTTGGAGATTGGGGAGAGTTCAGGTAAGGGGTCTGGGAAGGAGAATGTTGGAGCACTTGGAGCCCCACCATCCTCACTGAGCCAGGGGAAGGCAGAGGATGGAGGCGGAGGCATGTGGTTTGGAGTGTCAGGAGGCAGCATCTGAGAGGCGACCATTGGATGAGCCAGGGAGGCACAGCTGCGGTCACACTCATTCTGAGGTCTACGGGCAGGTCGGGGACGGGGGACGGCAGGGGGGACACAGTGGATGGGTGTTTGCGGGCAGCTGTAAAAACCAGGTCTCTCGTATAAGGGAATGTTGGAGAAAGCATAGTCTGGATCTCGCTCTTGGTTTAAAGGCTGGCGGGCTTGATTCTGATTGGATAGTGCCTCTGGGTGAAGAAACAGGGGAAAGCGGCTGAGTGGAGCACCGGGGCGGCGGCGCAGCAGAGAAACCCGAGAGGAACGAGGAAAGTTTGGGGAATTGACACCAAGAAGACGACCCAGTCCTCCAAGGAGTGGGGTTGAGTAGTTGGCTTCCTCATTTTCTTTGATTTGCTCCAAGTTGGACTGAAACTCCATCTCCTCTTTGGGAACACTAGTTTAGATAAGGAAAGTTATTACATAGTGGTTTAAGTACTTAAAAAAAGTACTAGAAAGAAAAATACTGAACCTGATATCCAGGGCTGAACCCATGAAGGAAGGTTTCCGGTGTTCAGCGCTAGCAGCGGTGTAGGGAGGCTGAGGTTCAGACTCGTTCCAGTACATATCCCTTTCAACCAATGGGAGGCTGTCGTACATCTCATCCACGGACAACAAGGACACCTGAGAGACATCAAGAGCCAAGTGGAAAAAAATAAAAATGTCCCTATCCACAATGATATAAATAAACAACAGTTTGGTTTCAGTTTCAACCTGTAGATTGCGATCAACGAGCCAGTTTGTTTCAAAGTCATCGTCATCTTCACCAAAAGGATTAATGAGCTGCTCAGCCACCTAAGACCACCAACAGAAAGAGGGTTCAGTGAAAGAATGGACAAATATGTAACAGTTCAGCTTTGAGGGGACTATTTTGATCCCAACCTTTAACCAGCCAACGTAAAAGAAGAACTGTAGCAAGGTGAAAACAGGTAGGTAGAAGTCCACATCATGACCAGGGTAACCCTGAGATGGATCCAAAAACTGGCGACCAATCAGGCAGGCCAAGAAGAAGCTGTAGACAGCCATAGTCACCACCTACTTAAAAAAAGAAATGGATACGTCAAGTATCTACCTTTGTGAGTGAGTTTTTTTGTGGCTTGTGGATTGGTTTTGTTTATTTTATCATGTTTGATCAATCTGAGTGAATCATTTTCAGGTAGACTTTATTATAGTATTTATGTGGTATTGATGCACCACGCATAATCATATCAGTATTAACTTATTGTTATTAGTAATACTGAGTTACATATTAATGACTAAAATAGCTACTTAATCATTTTGTTCTTCAAACAAGTCTTCTGCATATCAACAAAACCTGAGTATAGACAAGAGGCAGGCTGATCCAGTCATAACCATACAGCTTCATACACTTTGCTCGCAAGCTATTTAACTCCTGGACAGAGAAAAAAAAAAGCAGGACATGCGAAACCAATTTAATGTTTCAGAGCAGAATTAATTACAAAATTGAAGAGATCTTCAAAGTTTTGCACACCAAACCTACAGTGAGAATTGCCGTCAGTGCTACGTCATTGTTGATGCGACCTTCGACCCGGGACCTCAGAGTTAGACTGACAAACCACATGCAGGGCACCCAGAATTTGTTGTGAGGAGAAGGTAAGTCCTCTAGACTCCTCAGCTCCTCTGAGGTCATCAAACCTAAGGGAATCAGGAAAGAAAATGAAAACAGAGAGATGTTGTAGTCAGAATATTTGGATGTGAATGTATCATATGGGATTGGATGGTTTTACGGACCCATCTTACCTGCCTGCACCAGATGCTCCATGGTGGGAAACCTCTTGTAGACAGCAGTGCTGACAGAGCGGTAGATGAGAACACCCGAAAGATTGGCGTAGCGCATCAGTGTTCGTCTGGTCAACCTGGAGGGCTCGTCAGCTCCGCGAACATGACCACCCACTAACGCTGCCAACCGATCTGGCCAGGGGACGTTCTCAAACTGGCCCCACCAACGAGAAACGACCAAGGTGACATAGAAACCTGTCCGATAATGAAACAGTGATAACTTTAAGAAACCCTTCTGAGATGGACTCAACCTTGAAGTTGTGTAGCACTTACCCAACACGAAGGACACGGGGATGAGCTCCGCATAGCGATCGCAGTAAAGGGACAGCTTCTCAAACAGCCTCCTTTGTTCATCATTTAACACAAACCTGGTAAAGAAAGCATCCATGGAATCTTTTATGATGAAAGTATGACCATAAAGTACTTCTGGGGGTGTGTTGATGAAACATAACTTTAGCATGTTGTGTTAGCATTTGTGACAAAAATTATGAAAGTAACTTGTTGTGCTGTTAATAAAGAGTTCAGAAACATTACCCTTATCTTGAATCTTCTAAAAAAAAATACAATAGTTGATCTTGCAACATGAAATGGAAAATCTGAAAAAATTCATCACTTGATAACTGATTTATCAGTTTTTAAACATTCATTCTGACATTTATTTTTGGTCATATTATAGATTTTTTTGTAATCAGTATTTTACCATAAAATCTGACTTAACTTACCATTAGGACTTTACAGTATATTACTGTTAGCAGCAAAAATTCTGTGATGATATAGTGAATAGAAACATAGTTATGAAGATGTAGTAATGCTCTGATATAATTTAACAGCAATTTTATGTTAGATTCACTGAAACCTGTTTACAGCATTTTGGTAGCTGCTAATGTCACTTTCATAGAAGTTTTTAGATAATTAGCATTTATTCATCCTCTGATGCTTATCCTGTTCAGGGTCACACGTGGCTGGAGCCTCCACCAGCTGTCTATAGTTCAGAGGCGGGGTAAACTCTGGACTGGTGGTCAGTCAATCACAGGGCTGACACACAGAGACAGACGACCTTTCATGTGCACACTCACACTTACGGTGCATTAAGAATCACCAATTAACCTGACGAGCATATTTTTGAACTTTGAGAGGACTGTTGGACTCTGAACCCCTAGAGGACCTACACATGCGCAGAAAAAACATGAAAACTCTGCACAGAAAGGCCCACCTGTACCAAATTGGGTTTTGAACTGATGAACAACTTACTGTGAGGCAACAGCGCTTACCACTGTACCACCCTGCAGCCCTTGTTGACATTAAATAAGGTAAATGGGTCCCAACTTAGTTTCACTCATATTACACTCTAATATTATAACAGCTGACATTGAGTTACCAAAAATACATTCAAATTGGCACGCGTTGGTTGGCAAAATCCTCAAAAAGCAAAACTAATTTTTAAGAGCTTTTCTTAACTTGGTTTTTCAGTTTTACTTTTTGAACTATCATGACTCTTTTACTACCTCTTTAAGCCGGTTTGTAGAGCAGACATACAAAAACAGCTGTTAAATTACTATGAAGCTTCTTAATGGCCATTTCTGTAATGGTTATTTCCTGGAGGATGTTGTGAAAGTCAGTATGTAATGTAACCTCCCTCAATGATGGCAAACCAGCCACTACTGGTTGAAGTAGAAAGCAACCCAAGTACCAGCTAGGTGGTCGGAAATGTTGGCACTGATAATCGTTAGGTAGAGCCTGGCTTTAAAGCTCTAAATTTTCAGGAAGTTTACTGGTGTATACTGTATTTTGGTCATATCTTTTTCAATGAACTCAAACAAACAGTCAAACAAACAAAAAGGTAACATCCAACAAAATAATTTCACTGTGTAACAGTGCAAGAGTTAAGGTTATTTAAATTTTTGCTTTAAGAATTTACCTATAGACAATACTGAAGAAGTAGTAGAGAAGAGTGAAGATGATGAGCTCTCTGTAGAGAAGTTTGTAGATGCTACCCTTCCACCGCAGAAGCAGATGGAAGAAGGTCCCTAGACCTGCATCAGCAACCCTGCGAGAGTATGTTACTGTCATTGCTGCTGGTTGGCCATTGCTCGCTGACTGTGGCGTGGCATGAAGAAAATCTGTGGAGTATTTTTCTTTGTGACTGTTACAACTTCACTCTTCTTGTCAAGTCAGTCTGGATGTTATAAATCCAATGTGGTCACATACCTGAAATAAAAGTTCTGTTTGATCATTCCATTCAAAGTCAACTCTAAACTGTAAACAAGCATTAAAGATACAACAGTCTTCAATTTACAGTCAATCTTAGAATCCACCATCAAGGCTGACAATACTGAGAAGTTGTTGTTACTTACCGCACTCTAAGTAAAAACATCCGTGGTGTGGAAGCTGCTGTGGCTGGAGACGTGTGGGGAATGTTGGACCAAAAGGGAGGCAGGAAATAAAAAGAGAGAGAGAGAGAGAGAGAGGGAGCATAAGAGTCGTCTACCTCCGGTCACTTGATGTGTTAATCTGTTTCTGTAACAAAGCTGCATTGTGAGGCCGGGTCCTGTTAATCTGAACAAATCTGAGGACAGCAGAGCGCCAGCACTGCTCTAAAATAGGTTGGCTGGTGCCAGGTATTGTGTCCACATTTTGGAAGAATGACTCTTATGCAACACTTTCCTGCAACTCTGACCATTTTTCTCACAGTTAAGTCCAAAGCAATTGCCTTTTGTTGAAACACAAACATTTTGACATTCACATATATTCTGTCAGTCTCAAGAAGGCAAAAGTGATTTTTATCCTTATAGGGGATCACTGGGTGTTCAGTCAGGGAGAAGTCTTGATCAGGTGGAACTGTTAAACACTCCCTCTGCTGGAAGAAATGTGCACAGCTTAGCTCTGACTGGCCAGAAGGTGTTAGCGATTAACCCTTCCTGTCTAACCAGGAGACCAACAGCAGGGCAAAGTGCTGACAACCTGCCTCACACTTTCAAACCCCATGTTCAGCACTTTAACACATTTTTAGGCACTGGAAACAACTGAAGATTCCTCCTTTACACCACGATCAGTATATCCTTTGCAGTATTTCCTATTTTTTCTACTTCAGGACTCCACATTTGAGATACTTCAACTTTATCTCAGTAAGGTATGTTTGAACTTGATTTCTGAATGAAACAAATTCCTTTGGCATGACCGTCAAAGGGAAGAATGTTACTTTCTTAAGCTCTGTAGCATTCAAAGAGAAGGAAAAAGTTGTTTTAACTACAGAAAAACTTTGACTGTGATGTCTTTTTGGTTTAACTTTAATGACCTAATTAGTTTGCATGTGATTTTAAGCTGCGGTGTGTAACCCTTCCCTCTCCACACACTTAGGATGTAAGGACCATTGAGAACCACTAAAAGCATTGAACAGTGGCACAGACATCAATCAGTGTCTGATGGATGCTTTTGAGGGGATTCACAGTGTCCAGATTTCCTCTTCCCCTCCATCTTCAGCAAAAGTTAGCCCAGGATATGAAGTCCTCAGAGCGGGGAGATCTGGAATAGCAGTTTATTCCTCTGCAGTGTTTTATGGTTCCTCTGAGGTCCTGGGACGACAAGGTTCAAGACAAAAGTCCAACAGAGATGCAGAGGCAGAGGGCTGTGTTGTTGGACGGTAAGACTTGAAACAACATGATATCAATAATGTGTTGGATCTCACCCATGTGGTGTATACACACTGGATTTAGTCGTCCAAAGTGAAGTGTAAGATTATTTCACTTTCCCTTTAAATTCTGTCACCAGACAGAAGGGTGTAGGTTTACAAAAATGTTCATACATGGGGTGCAGTTTGTCCCCAGTTTAAGAGACCAGAAAAATGAAATTGAAAAAGAAAACAGGAACATGGTGTCAAAAAACTGTCATTATAGTGGTCATCACACTGAGATAACAGATGACAGATAAAGGCCTATTGACCTCATTCTTGGTGGCCATTGTCCTCTGATGTCACACTCATAGTTGGTCATTTATATGAGTCATGAAGCCAAGTGTCAGGGTTACAGGTTCAGAATTGTATTATTATGTATATCTGAACTATTCAGTAGTGAAAGTCCAGATACAATATTCAAAAGTGAAATTGGACAATTGACTTCATTTCACTTTCTAGGGAACTATCAGGATCAGATCATTACATAGGTTTTTATTTTCTGAATGCTCATCTGAACTTCCACTGCCTGCATTGATATCAGATATCAGTAAAGAGTAAATATATATGATCATAAACCCTGCAGTACAACAGAATAACAGCATTTGAACACCTCACTCAGTGTCAGCAGCTGAATTTGCCTTGCAAGAGTAGGCAGCTAAGAGAAAAGGATATTTTCAGATATTTGCTTAGACACCGTCAATAAACAGTGGGACCAAAATTATTAGAACACTAGGCAAACGTAAAAGATTTCAGTTGTTTTTATTGAATTGGCGGTTGAGAGGTTGTGTGAAGACATTTATTAACAAACAACTGTGTTTACTCCTTTTAAATCATAATGACAACAGAAACTACAAAAATGACTCTGTTCATTTTTTTTATACACACACACACTGATCACAAGCAAATAGATCACAGGTGAGGGTGGTTACCTTTAGTAGACATTCAAACACATTTGTGCATTTATCAGGCCAAAACCACCAGAGTTGTGTAAACTACTTAACAGGGACATTTTTGAAGTTTCTGTTGTCATTATGATTTGAAAAGAGTAAACTCTTTTTTTCAATAAATGTCTTCACCCAACCACTAACCATAAGTGATAGAAAGGATTTTGTGTTATCATTCCAAAGGCCAAAAAATCGGAAAATTCTGCTGGTGGGGATGTAAACTTTTAGGCACAACTTTTTCAAGATGACTCAAAAAGTCCTCACAGTCCCTTTAATGTCCAGAATAAGGACCATAGACTGTTTAAGGATAGGTACTGGAAGTGTATACAACTTCACAAACCAAGCTTGATCAACTGTATGATTTTTTTTAATCTTATATATTATAGTTGCACTTCTCATATCTTAAAAACAAAGTGAAGTACTGGACCATGTGAGTGCAGGTTTCTGCCAGTGTTGGACCCGGACAGCGTGTCCCAGTCTGGGCGTTGGGTGGGAGTGGTGGATGTGTTGTCATGTGACCGGTGAGGGAGAGGCAGAACCGTGGCGGACACACTCCCTTTCCCGGCTGGAATATAGTAAAAGTCAGAGTGAATAAGGAAATAGAGGAAGATAATGCCTCAAAAGTATCAAAGAGGTCGTCGAGAGAGCTGAAGTACGTTGTGTTTCGTCCTCCTCAAACGACCGTTGGTGCTGCCGTTGTTGTCGGGTGTCTACGTCAGCGTCCGCATTCCTCCGCCGTGATTTAAAACAGCTGAGATTACTTTAACAGAAACTAGCTGACGTTAGCTCAGTAAGAGCAACATTTATTATCACACAAACCGGAGGACACTGGAGGGGTGAGAGTGACAGATACCCACAGGGAGAGAGGTTTATCTGCCGTCCGGGACACTGACAGGGTAAGGGCGGATACAGCGGAGGGAAACCTCCTGTTAAAAGTTACAACTATGAGCTAACAACAACTAACCGTCAATGTTACCGGACGGTGCTTTAGCATCACATTTAAAAACGCACTGGAAATATTTAACAGTATGTTGTATCACTCTGATGTTGCTTACACAGAGGCAGGGGGTCATCATGAAGTGTTTTACTCAGATATTTCACTCTAAATGCAAGGTTAGTTCACAAAATATAGTTAGATATAGGGCTTAATAGTGATGTTTTTGTCTTCTGTCTCATTATCTTAACCATAATTTAGGTTTTTCAACTCTCCTGTTATCTTTGAGTCAATTTGACCCTATTTCTAAAGTTGTTTTTGTCATAATGTTAGGCTTCTGTCATAAAATTGCATAAAAAATACATGAATGCTATGAGAGTTCTATGTCAGTTGCACATAAAATTAGTATTGATTTTTTTTTTTGACATTATATGTATATTATAAATAGCTATAGCATCCTGCTGCCATTAAAAAACTGAAAGAATCAAAATAATGCATGCCTACACCTTGACATATACCTGTCTGTGATAATACATTAACAATCAACATATGAACCTCTGATAATAACCCTGGTGGTAAAAAAATATCAAAATTTCTGCTCTTTTCTATTCAAACAACAGGTATACTTCAATGAAAATAAGGTCAGTCATACCAGTTGAGAAATATATGTGAATGTGTTGGAAACATCTTACCTGAAAGGGAGAAAAAAACAACTGGAAAAAAAAATTTCACCTTGTACTTTATAAACAGTCAAAAACTGACAGGGCAGAGTACATCTGAAGCCAATACCAGGGTTGGAACGATCTATCACAATTCAGATGTGAGAATTTTACTTTTAAACACATAGTATCCAGCCAGATGAAGAAGCATTGTGTTTTTTTCCCAAGGGATTGAATGTAAGTGACTCATATCTCATATCTTTGATAACTTACTGGATTCATTCTCCACACAATGAGGGTCACTTCCTGATTCCTACTTTTACAAACACTTGAGACTTAACAGTGTTATGGTAATGAGCTGTACCCAACATAGACAGGGTCCACTTAAGATCTGCACTTGAGTCATGCCTAAAACTTTTGTAACCATGAATTAAAATATCAACAAAAATAGGATATGACATAACCAGACCAATTACAGAATATTTTATTAGTAGTACACCAGCCTGATATCTTAAACTGTCAAAGCATTTATGAAAGACTGGATGTGAAAACCTCTGTGCCCACAATAACAGCACTAATATATTTCCACTTCTTTCAAGGTTGGTAGATCTGGATCCAGAACCAGACTCCAGAGTGGAGGCGGGAGGCCAGGTCCGTCCAACTTCAGGAAGAGACCATGGCAGCCTCTCCAGGCTCCGCAGCTCCTCGCTGGAGATCAAAGAGAAAGAAATCAGGGAGAAGGGCTCGGAGATCCTCAGGGAACAGCTGGATGCTGCAAAGAGGGTGTTGTAACCTACTTCATGCTGACAAAGAATTGTTTGACCTGAAAAAAAGAGTTGACAGTGCAAATACTTGTCCTTGCTGAATATGATTGAGACACTGTCTCCTTCACGTTTCAGGAACTGAAACTCAAGGACCGAGAGTGTGAGCGTCTGTCTCAGGTCAGGAATCAGCTGGAGCAGGAATTGGAGGAGCTGACAGCCAGTCTGTTTGAGGTAAGCAGTAATCATTGCTCTCTGATGAGTGTGCTGTAATTTTTGGCTCATGCCTGAAAACCTGATGATCAGAGAGGTTGCTGCTTGATGCTTTAGATTCAGTATTTGCTTTGCAGAGCAAACATTTACCACAGGTCAACACTGACATTTTACAACTTTTTTGGAGTAAGATATCCAAAGATGTAAAAGGACGTCTGGGAAACAATCAGCAGTAGAACCAGTAAAAATCTGAACACTTTAGTGACGTATCATATCACTAGTGGATCAGTGATGATGCAAGAAGGAGCTGGAGTTAGTACTAGGTCTAAATTTTCCCTCTGTTATACTTAACTCAGCCCTGTGCTGCCTGTTGTTTTGATGTCCTGAACCCAGATTTAAAAAGGTTTCATCATAGGATATTATGTGACTGATGTCTCAAAGTTTCTATTGACTTCCATTATGATTTTGCACCAGTTTAACAAATGAATGGGGTTGATCAACATTAACAAATGCTTGTTGTCTCTTCTTCTAAATGCCCCTCAAACACACAACTGGAAAATGTTTTACACAACTGTTTGATGCTGATCTCACCAAGAGACAGTGGTTCTCTCATGTTGCTGGGACTTCTTTCATGTGTGACCATCAAAACAAAATGAAGTTAGACTAACTCTTTGAGTTTTTTTATGGTTATGACGATGTTTTATCAAAGTTATGTAGGGTTTATTTTAAGTTGATTCTGGAAAAACCTGCTTTGTCAGCTTTGCTCCAAACAAAAAAGGAAGTAAGCAAATCAAAGTTCTGGCAGTGTAATAAAAAGTAGTGACTAATCTGACTTTTCTCATTTCTGGATAAGTTAAGTTGTCATCACTTCCAGTTAAGTTCCCCAAAACAACTTCTATGGAGTTATGTTGTTTTCTTCTCGTTGTGCTGACCCATGAGTATGAAATTCAAAGAAAAAAACATACATTTTTGACAGTAGTGCATAATTAGGAGACAATGAGAGAATGGCTTACTTAATTACTAGGTTTCTTTTCTGATCTTCATCACACCAGGAAGCTCACAAGATGGTGCATGAAGCCAATGTCAAACAAGCTGGGGCAGAGAAGCAGTTAAAAGAGGCTCAAGGAAAGGTGAGTGAGTTTTAATTTCTTTCTCTTTAGCATCATGAGAGGTTTTAAAGACTCTTGAGCTCCTTTTTTTATAGCACTATGATTTCTCTGTGTCAGATCGATGTCCTACAAGCAGAAGTGACAGCGCTCAAAACTCTGGTGTTGACCTCAACACCCTCTTCACCAAACCGCCAGCTCCATCCACAGCTGCAGTCTCCAGGAACCAGAGGAGCACACAAACATATAGGTCACATCCGTAACAAGAGCGCCAGTGGTGCCTTTCCACCTTCCCCTGGAAAATCTGACCCTTCTTCAGTTTCTAATCAGCCTGGGGCCAAAGAGGATAGAGAGGTAACTTAAATGTAGCTTGCACAGAAATCCTAAGTCCTAACATCCTGAGATCTGGGCTTTGTGATAAATAAGACTTAAAAGGTATAATGCCCGAACTTGGTCTTTGTAAAGGGAGTTTGGTTATGAGTGTTATGGGTTTAATAAAAAGTCTGAAGTATGGATCAAATGTGAAAATGAAGAGGTTAAAAGACAACATTATGGGTTAAAAATCCCAAAAAGGAGATTTTTAAAAAGTCAAAATGTTAGGAGAGACAGAAGTCACAAGTGTGGATTTGAAGTCAAATAAGAAATAGAAGATTTAAATCAAATGATAAAAAAGGAGATTAAAAGTTAAACTAAAGAAACAAAAGTAAACATGTGGGGATACAAGGTCAGGAGTATGGATTTAAAGTCAAAACAAGACAAAACATTTAAATCAATGATTGAAAGTCAAAACTAGGATATTGAAAGTTAAAATGGGGAAACAAAAAGTGTATATTTGGAGATAAAAAGTCACAAGTATGGATTTTAAGTCAAAATAAGGAATAGAACATTTGCACACAAGGTCAAATTCAATTCAAGAGATAAAAATACACCTTCATTAAGATTGGTGTGATGTTGTGATACCACCAAAAATGATGGAGGCAGTGACCATCTGGCTTAGAGGTCAAAGTTTAAAAAAAGAAGTACCATGGGTCTTAGAGGCAGAAATGAGATGTCCGTACACGTGGATGCACAGTCTTAAGAGGTCAAAGTGTGTTTCTGACACTCTGTGTGTTTCCCTTGTTCCAACTCTTCATTCCTGTTTGAATCTTTTGCCTTAAACCTTTTCTTTCCTCTCAGTACTAACTCCTCCTTGAGTTTTTCCTCCTGTCTGTCTTCTCTCAGCCTGCTGTTCCTGCTCTCCTCTCTCTGATTCTCTGCCTGGTTCCTGGACAGTCTGTCAATGTGAACTCTGACTCTTACTGGCAGCAGCAGGGAGAGGGGCTAGTTACTGACAGCAGACAGGTAACCAGGCCAGATATGTATCGAAACCAATCTGGGCAATAAAAAAAAAACACACACACACACATTTGATCATGAAACAGTGCAATGATCCAGAGTGGTGTAATGTTTATGTTTGCAGATGGACTCCATTCTTTATGCAGAGTTTCTGATGTGGAAGGAGAAGCCCAGTCTCGACCGTTCCTCAGCCTTCGTGAGTCGCATCTACAGAGAAGACATTTGCCCGTGCCTCTCCTTCACCAGATCTGAGGTCAGAATCTCTCTGCCCCTCTGTGTCATGTGCTTGAATTTCACAATCTGCGTTAACATCACTGATTTGTGCCGTCTGCAGCTTTCCCAGCTGGTGCAGAGCGCCGTGGAAAATAACTCCCTGACAATCGAGCCAGTGGCCATGTCAGCGTTACCAATGGTTAAAGCCTCAGCTGTAGAGTGTGGAGGCCCAAAGTGAGTCATCAAATGTACATTTCAAACCCTGACGCAGTTCTTTGCTCACCATTCACGGCTTAACTCTTAAGTAGTTTGGTTTTCTCCCTTGATGATTAATTGTTAAAGCTAAGGGTTTCACAAATCTGTGAAGGGTGTAATCATTGGGCACATTCCTCATCACTGTCTGATTTCTAAATATTTTTCTTCCAGTGGCTTTAGAGCAGCAATAGAGACGTAAGTCCTGACAGGAACTGATAACTTCTTGAGCTTTTTCACTAACATCAACTCTGCTGCATGACATGAAGTCTACCTATCCAGACATATCTTCGGTGTTGTGATTTCTGCATGTGTCTGGGTGTATTTCACTGAAAAGGACTAACTTTCTCTGATCGTTATTGTGCACCATGCTTTGTATGTCATCATTTGGTCTTTGGTCATGTCCATACGTAGCCGGGTATCTGTGAAGCCGCACATATTTTCATTCGTTTAGGCCTGTCACCAACACAAAAATGCTGTTTCTTTTATTTTTTTTGGCCTTTGTGCCCTTATTTGGATAGGAGAGAGGACAGTGGATAGTGTAGAAAACAGGGGGGAGTGACATGCGGGAAAGCAGCCACAGGCTGGATGCGAACCTGGGGAGCCCACATGAGGGTGAACTTCACGGAGCGCAACCACTAAGCCATCTGCGCTCCACAAAACTGCAGCTTCAGGTCACCAAAGACAATCTTTTCTGAAAACTCCAGACAAAGTGAAGATTTTGGAAAACTGTTTTCATGGTGTCGTGTATACATTGGTAACCAGAGTTTTGATCTCAAACATCACACCTTCTGGCAAAAGCAGCCATTAACATCACATATATGGGATGTTATGCGGGGCATTAATGTTGCGGGTGTTTTAGTTTTAACATTGATGCAAACACTTCTTGCTTGCTTAATTCTTCAAGTGTATCTTATTGCTTCAGTAGAGGAACAAATCTCTTTATCAATCAAAACGTGATTCTGACAGAAAATCTGTCAGAATAAACAGAATGACGGGGATTCATTTTGATTGGATGGCACAGGTTTTACGTCTGGGAAACACTGTCACCTGTTGGTGTGGCATGCTTGGAGCCGCACTTTTTGACCCATTTGCCCGGTTATATGTAGACACTTTGTTTGTTTTTGTAAACAATGAGGTGGGACGATAGCATTTTTAAAAAACAAATGAGGGTGAATATCTGTTTTTTTAAATACCCGGCTATGTGTGCACAAGGCCTTTGTCAAAGTCAGGACACAGATATTTCATGGTAAATAGCTGCAAGTGCACATTAACTACGATTTTCTCCCCCCTCTGTAGAAAATGTGCATTGAGCGGCATGTCACGCCTCTGCCGACATCGCATCAAACTTGGAGACAAGGGGAGCTACTATTACATTTCTCCTTCCAGCCGAGCGAGGGTAAATCTCACTCTTAACTTGTTTCTGTCCCCTTCATTAGATTCGCTTCAGCACTTGTCATAACCCTGTCCCCAATCCTCCCATCTAGATCACAGCTGTTTGTAATTTCTTCACTTATATCCGCTACATCCAGCAGGGCCTGGTGAGACATGATGGTGAGTTTACTCATGTATCATTTCATTTTCTCTGTTAGCTTCATTCATGACACTAATGTTGCATCTCCTCTTGTCCTCATGCAGCGGAGCAGATGTTCTGGGAGGTGATGCGTCTTCGAAGGGAGATGACTGTGGCCAAGTTAGGTTTCTACCCCACAGACCAGGGCTAAAGAAGCAGGATAGTGTGAGCCAGGGTAAAACTGTGGTAACAAACAGATCTTGGGTCAGGTTTTGTAGAGGCCCAAACAGCATCAGCGCTGCAGCAGAGATCAATCAACAAGGGAGGTAGATAACGCCTGTTTTTAAGTTTGTTTTTGCAATAGATTGAAGAAATGGCAGAGGGAACAACTGGTTTTAAGACTATAGCGCTCAGTGGTATGGAAAAATGTACGTCTTCATTATTCCTCACAATGAAAGGAGTTCCTACAACTTCTCATTGTTGAAAGACACAATATTCAATGTAATCGTACCCGGGAAGTGAAAAAAAAATGAGGGTAACGAAGTACTGAGGCAGTCTACAGAGGTGTTATACCTCATATTTCACAAACTTCTATAATAAAGTCATCATATAGCTCTGTTGCTAATTTGCCAACATCTATGTAGCTTTATTCAAATGGTTGATGGATGTGTTGTTATTTTTTACTTTGATGCTCACACAACTTTTTCAGAATTTTTGTTATAGCATGATCTTCACGTGTATTCACCTCCTGCTCCAAATGCCTCAGAATAAAACAGGCAGAACACCGTCATGTTACCCCGACAGATGCATAAACAAAGAATAAGAATGACACCTATACACATAACAGAAGTAACAGTTTAAACAAGCTTTAATATAACAAAAGTGGTTCATTACACATAATTGTTATCAGCTTTAGAACAGTATGAATATTTACATTAAAAGCCATAAACGACTTTGCATGAATGTAGTAAATAGCCATAATGATGCTTTTGGTTGTACCTCACAGTAAAGATTTTTGATCATAAAAGGACAGTTTGTACAGAAACGGCATCTTGAAGATAAAATGAAGACTTTTGTTTCAGAAAGTGCAATATCAGCTTCTGCGCCCTGTAGGGCCTCAGGGTTCCTGATCTCAGAGTACTGGTGTGAACACTCCATTAAAGACGAGCCAGTCCACTCTCTTCGTCACCTTTGTACTGTGTGATTTATTGGCTTCTCTTTGAACTCAGTCTGATAGCAGACAGAATAATCTGCCGGTTTTGCTATTGGGTCTTTGTGGAACATAAATGACTTTGATTTATGCAGTCTTGTATAAGTACTTTAAATCAATACTTGAGTAAAAGCACAAACATCTTACCAGAAAATGACTTTGATCGAAGTTAAAGTCACATTTTAGAATATCACTTGAGTAGAAGTCCTTAAATTACCCGATATATAGTGTACTTCAATATTAAAAGTGATTTCCTGACATAAAATGTACTTAAGTATCACAATTAAAGGTATTTTGACAAGAATGAGCACTTAGATTTTTTGTTTATAGAATTTATTGTGGCTTCCTTACAGTAAAAGAATAATATCCAGGCACAGGAGACAGAAGTTTGAACTTCCTCAACACCGGAAATTAAGTTTGTGCAATCATAAATGACTAGCTCATTTCTCAACCCCCACCATGTGTTACATGCGTGATGAATTGCAATCCCAATTTTCAACTGGCATTAAGTATTAACTGAAACTGAAAAGGTGTCTGTTCACCTTCAGAAGAAGTATGTTTCCAAATTTGCTAGAATTAATTTATATTCTAAAAGGTGACTTTAACTTCTACCAAAGTCATTTTCTGATGAGACACTGAAACCTTTACTCAATTATTGCTTTAAGTACGTTATACAACACCGGTTACCAGTGGAGCCTACAGCAGGTGCCTCCATGATTGCATCAATAATGTGACAGACAGATCCAAACATGCAGAAATTCTTCTTTGCACTTGGCGGTTGACATGACAAACAGGCATTATGTCACCAACTTAAATTTCTTCTGATATAATTTTGTGGTAACCGGTAACAAAGATGCCTGGGAGAAACGTAGTGGAGTAAAAGTGAAAGTTGTCAGAAATATAAATAACGAAGTACAGTAAAGGCGTGACATTTTTTTTAGAGTACAGTAAAAAAGTATTTGTACTTTGTTACATTACAACACTTATGTTTGATCTTTTTCCTCGGAGCACAACATTAACCTGTCTGAGGTGATTTAAGGTCATCATCAAACATTGACCGGCTGCCCTGACACAAAATACTCTGACTGTTACCTCACGGGTTTGTACACGGGAACCAGGGCACTGAGATCACATCCTGCTCAGAGGAGCTTTAAGGTGTAAAAATCTGTTTTTTGGTTCCAACATTCCTCTAAGATTTTAGTTTCCGGATAGAGAGGTCTTATGTAAGGTTGCTATTCTTTTGTTATGCCCTCATCAGACTGATCACTTCCTCTGTAATTACAGTTTCATGTAATCTATGACACGTCATCGTGATCAATAACACAAAACATGCCATCAAGTGAGTAGGTCAACAGAAGGGGTGCCCATGAAAAACAGTCACATGTAATTATTGTGTAAGTAAATATATCCATGACAGAGACATATCTTCATTAAGACACAATATCAAACAAATGCTGCAAAACTAACTATTCCTCTGACAACACTGAGCATTAAGAAACTCTTCTTTCTTGGGGAAATATCTGCAAAAGAAACATGTTGATTAATCAGATGCTTTGTGATCCGAGCTTTTCATATGTTCAGTATTATTCATGAAATAATAATTTGAGCCACATCATTTACGAGTTGAAATCTCGAGCCTGAGTGACTTACCTTCGATAACAAAGCATGATCACCAGCAGCATGGCCCCACCACCGATCACTACAACCACCGCAGTGACCACAAAGACAGTCGATAGAGAGGAGGGTTCTGAAAATGTTTACGATCGCATTAAATAATGTGTTTGAAGCCAAAAAAAATTGAGCAACAAATAGCTGAAGTGGTGATCTGCACCAACCTGAACAAATGAAGGAGCCTGGTGTGTTGAGACACTCCAGGTTTTGTGGGCAGAGAGAACTTTGTTCCTCACATTCATTAATATCTGGAGTCAAAAAACAACCAGAAGTGATAATTTCATCATTTTAATCGACTACACTGAGATGCAGAAGAAGAAATGTGCAGAGACGCACAGGAAGTGTCTCATTACAAGGCCTGAATTTAATATTGTAAGAGTGAAAATTGGACATTTGTTTGTTATGTTACTGTTATCAGAAAGCTAGTGGGCAATGCTGAGGCAGGAGTAAGAAAAAAGGGAGAGAGGAGGGAGGAGAAAAAGAAAAAAACCTTGCTGTGTCTGGTGTTATGATGTCATATTCTGCATTTGTCCATAATGTTCTGATATAACCTCATGTTATTTTTTCATGTTAAGTGTTCATTGTCAATTCAGCCATTTATGAGTGAGGACACTTCTTTTGTAAAAGAGGGACACTGTGTAAGAGTAAAAAATTGGTTATTTGTTTATTATGTTACTGTTATCAGAAATACCAGCTAGTGGGCGCTGTTGAGGCAGGAGTTAGAAAAAAATACAGAGAGGAGGGAGGAGGGGGAAAAAAAGGTGTTAGACTACTCTGTGCATTTGAGACGATCAGGAATAAGTTATGAGAAAGATCCAGCGTGTGGACTGATTTATTACACCAACATCCATACACTATTAGTACCTTGGCATGTTGGAGGTTTTGGGTTCCACTCCTGGCTGTTTGGATCACACCCGATAGATGAAGTTCCCAGCAGCTTGAATCCAGAGTGACACTGATACAAAACCCCAGAGTCACAGAGCAGAGAGTAGCCAGATTGAATCCTGGGAATGGCTCCACAACTGGGATCTGGAAGAAAGAGGTCAGGGCGGCTGATGTGACACACAATATGGACTCTGTGTCTTCTCACTCCACTCACCTGTGTCTGGTTCTTTCCACGGGCTGAGGTCAAGGTGTGGGATGATCGGGTGTGAACAGGCCAGCATGTCCTCTGGTGTTTCGGTGCGTGAAAAGGGGTCAGCGGGGACATGGGTTATGTGGCTGTTGTCACAGATAATTCGGGATAGAGAGACAGTGTGGAGGTGCGTCCTCTGGGCGCCAGTGAACACTCCTTCCCTCTCCCACCAAAACCTCAGGAGACAGTGACAGGTTTAGATTCCTCTACAAAACAATGACTAAATAGATAATCCAACTCTCAGACTGTGAGGTTTTACCTGTCTCCATCTCTCAGTGCTCTGAATTGCCTCGCCAGCAGGCAGGACAGGAGCGGTCCCACTCGACCTCCAGGCAGAGCAGGCTCAGAGATGGCCCCCACCCACACGTCGATGTTGTGTGGCGTCCCGTAGAGGAGCAAGAGTTTATGAGCCAAAGTGAAGTTACCAAAAATTTCAGCCAGCTCTGATGTCGTGTTTGGAACAGAGAGGCTGCAGAACTTTCTCCATGAGCTGTATCCTGATTGGTTGAGATGGATAAGAAAACAGGAGGTGAAATAAAGCAGTGTTTCCCAACCTTATTTAAGCTGTGACCCCAGTTTTACATCACAAATTTCTTGCGACCCCCGATAGATTGGGTTTGATAGTCTCGGCAGAAAGGACGTTACCGCATAACAGACATTTTGGCCTTCAAGGTTCAAGGGGACAATTCATTTGAAAGTCAGTGGTGACAGATAAATAAAACAAATCACCCCACAACATCAAAACATTTAAGAAACTAGCGACATAAAGACATGTAAAAGCAATGTCAGCTGATTGGTTATTGATGAAGGAAGTCGAATTCCAGTTAATAAGATTTAAAGTTTTCTATCTCAAAAATGTATCATTTTCCATTTTTTTCATGTGGCCCTAATTCACTGTAATAACTTCTTGATTCCTCTTTACAAGGCCAGGATGGCAAGGAATTGTTTCCATTTGTTTTTTTGTACTGACTGCAAGTTTGTGTTTATACAAGTTGAAGCAAAAGAACTCAAGTAGCGGTAACTGTGCGGCCAAGTGATCGTCAGTCAAGATGCACCAGCTCAAATAGTTTTATATTTTGCATTTTATTTAAACTGGATTTATATTTGAGAAAATTTAAGTATAAAATTCAGTTGTTTAAAATTGTGTGTGGTGTTTTAATTTCACAAGGAATAATGCTCAACGAGAAAAATATGTCATTTTTTTAACCCCACATGAGGTTCCCACCCCAAGGTTGAGAAACACTGAAATTAGGTAAAGATGTCAGAGCATTAAAAGCAAAAGTGGACTAGACCTTACCTGCTTTGATCAATCCTCATCACAGGATTCAATAGGAACCTTTCAGAGGTGAGACGACTTACCTGGCAGGCCGTGATCGCGCCCCCTCTGGAGGTTAAGGGCTCCGAGGTCCAGAGGCATCCCTCCCTGTGCCTGAAACAGCCTCTCCGTCAGCTCCTCCACCATCATCTGACCTGGAGTCTGAAGCTTTGCTGGAGACAACAACAGTCCTCGCAGCACCGGGTCGATACCACCTGACACACCAGGAGGAAAAATAAAACACATGAGTGATTTATGAGGAGCTTTGATTCAATGCAGGGCAGGAAAGGTGATTACCTTCCTGCACAACCCTCCAAGAAGCAAACAGTGAGTGATGCAGAGGTAGTGGGGCATGCTGGGAGTCAGGGATGTATCCAGGTCCCAGTCTGTTCACTACAGGCTGAACGGTGACGTGGGCGAAACGAAATGCAGCAGCTGCAAAAGCGTTAGCGATGCTGGGATCCACCTCAGGATTGTAACCTTCGTACGGAGGCATCAGCTGAGACGTGGTTCTCTCACCAAGGACACGCGGCAGATAGTGTTCCCATGTTAGGATCTGGGACAAGAACGAGATCAGGTTTCAGTACTGGGACATCTCACAGAGCTGGATAAGACATGATGTACAGTTGTGCTCATAACATTACATACTCTGGTAGAATTTAGGATTTTTTGGCCATTTTTCGGAGAATATGGATGGTAACACAAAACCTTTTCCTACACTCATGGTTAAATGGTGAAGCCATTTATTAAGAAACAACTGTTCACTCTTTTTAAATCATAAAGACAACAGAAACGACCAAAATGACACTGATCAAAAGTTTACATACCTTAATTCTCAGTTGTTTGTTCTAATTCTGCCAGGGTGTGTAACCTTATAGGCACAATTGAATACCTGATGAATGGCTCCCATGATCTTGCGGACCTCTTGATAGAGGGTTTCAGGGCTCCAGTGAGGGTTGAGGTGGTGCAGCTCTCTAACCAGCCGGTTGTGCTCTCTCAGAAACAGCGTGTGCAAAGCAATCATTCCCAGATGCTCATTCGCCCTTGAATCACCTTTGACACATAAGTTAGGAACAAAATAATTCATTGTTAAATTAATCAGTTAAAGTTAAATTCTGGGACTCAAATCCAGTAGAAAAGGTTATCCTGGAGTACCATAAGAAAATGTTAAGAGTCAACAGAAACTGTCCCAGCCAAGGCTCTTTGAACCCAGAGGAAGATACCACACTACAGAAAATAAAATCTGCTTTTCAAAATAAGAACCTACAAGTCATCACCAACTCCTAGCTGCAGCAAATCAACCAAAATGAAAAGGCAACTCGATCCATCAACAAATTATAATGTTATAAATAATTAGATAAAGAATTTAAATTGATAGATTTAAAGTAATTAAAGAACCCTTAAAGAGACAGACACTCACTAAATACACTCTCTGATCTTAAACTGGCTATTGAAACTGGTGAAGTCATAAATCAATGGTTGGAAAGATCTCAAAGAGTCCTAGGGCTCAGTTATACAGGACAGGTAAAAAACTAAGATCCATCCAATCATATACATATTAAAGACACGTTTCTCCCCAAATTTAAGCCCCGATTTCCTAAATAAATTCTTCTTAACCAAGAAAATTCTGGGGGAAGAGAGTACGACTGTTCAACTGTTAGCTAAATATGTGGCAGCTTGTCACAGAGATAAATAGCCTTCTGAAAAGATGATTAATAAAGTGTTATTGAGTTGAACAAAACACATCTGTAACCATGTAAATGAAGATCATTGTGAGTGTATCTATTTACCGGTATATAGCTGTATTTCATTTACTTAGTTTTGCTAGTTTTTTTCTGTTTGATAACTGTTGGTGCTATTCAGAAATAATAATCAAATGATTTGCATATTATATATTATAAAATGTGAGATTACGGTCTTTTTCATCATTTTAGTTTTACATTGGCTTCGGCAACATATTCTAAGAAAACTTCATGCCAATAAAGCTTATTTTGAACAACAGATCCAGTGACACCTCTAGAGAATTCACTACATCTGCTTCCTCACCAGCATGAAAACAGGATGTGGAGTTCTCCTGATGTGTGGATCTGTCCCACGACCCTGAGGCGGTGGAGTTTCGAGGGCCGCAGGGGTCCAGGTGAGCCTGCAGGCGTGGCATGAATGGCATGTAAGCTAGCTCTTGATCTGAGTGCTGGGAGTTGAGGGCCATCTCGCCCAGAGGAGAAGATTGGTTCCTGAGAGCTGAAGCTAGGCTGGTGGAGCTGCCGTACACCATGCTGGCATCCACAAAGGAGGTGATGGCGTTGAGCTGCTCTCGCTGGCGGTGAGACAAAACTCCAGAGACACAACTGGGAGCTGAGCGGAAGAAAGGCATACAGCTCTGGAAGCCATTACGAGGATCTGATAGGGGGATCTAGGAACAGAGGAGTCTTTTAGCATCTATGACGAGAGGAAAATCAACACTATGGTTAAAATAATCATCTCTAAAGATCTGAAAAGTTTATGTCAAACCTTAAAGCATTACCCATAGCTGCAATAATGTATAACATAAGTGAAATCATGAACATCTCTTAGGACTCCACACCTGTATGGGGAAGCAGGGTGTGTCTCTGCTGCAAGTGCGCGTGCAGTCAGCTCCAGTCCTGAAGGCAGCCGTGCTGGGGCTCTGCGGTGTCAGTACCAGGTCATGGTCTATCCACTGACCCCACTCCACCAACAGGTGAGACAGAGTGGAGTCCAGAGAGATGTTGTCATTGTGGGTGAACAGCACCTCCTGAGACACCAGCCGCACCTTTAAACACCAAACAAATCCTTATGTGACATGTTTGACAGGACAGAAGAGGAGTCAGTGTCACTGCAGGAGTCTTACTGGAGGAAGAGAGGTGTTGTGGTAGGTGTGATCTGGGTCCCAGCCTCTCGGCATCCCCCATGGGTCCTCGTATTCTGGAGGAAGCCAGCGGGAGTATGGGATGTTTGCAGCTCCCCATCTGGGATGCCGTCTTGATAACAGACAGAAAATTAAAGGAATACATGTGTGTAGTTACTCACATTCCTCTGGTACCGAATACAACAACATCCAATACCACTATAAGCAAGCTGGCTTGTCATTGGTGCCCAGGTAATTGACTATTACTGTTAAAATGTCAGCAACATGTGCAGGTGCATTATGGTCTTCATTTCATTTGTTGAAATGAGAGAGTGAGGAAATAAAAAATATATTCAAAGTCACATTAGAACCACCATGATGTTATGAAGTATTCTGATTGGTATGTGGTATCAGTGAGTACCCAAATACTTGCACTTGCTTTGATAAAAAAAGCGGTTTCGGTGCATCCTTAATCGTGATGATAATAATACACTTAATTCAAAAGCCCCTTTGAAAAGACTCAAGGACACTTTACAATGGCATTAAAAGATAAAAATACACAACAAAAATAAATAAAACAACAACAAGCAAGGTGATAGATATTAAAATGTTTGAGGGGGGTTAGAGAGAAAAAGCAGTTTTGAACAGATATGTTTTTAGGTTTTGAGGTGTTTGGATTTGAGAAGGTGTAGAGCAGGCGTGTCCAAACTCCAGCTCAGGGGCCAATTGTGGCCCAAGGTCCATTTTCATGCAGCCCTCGGGTGCTTAAAGAAAACGCAAGTATATCTGATAATATCTCACAAAAATTTGGAATGCACATCTGCCACTTTTATATAACTTAAGTTTTACAATCTGCAGAAACTTGAGATCAAATAGAGCATACATATGTTACTTCACTGTTTATAAACATGTTGGAAAGCAAAGCATGGTGCTGAGACGGGCAGGGGGCACAGAGAGGTGGATGGAGGAGGACTGAGAGAGCGAAGAGTGGAGGGTGTGTGGAGGGGATCAGAAACTCTCACCTGTTGTTGCACTCTCCTGAGATGGATCTGTATCGCTCTGATAAACAACCAGACTCACAGCTGGGTGTCTGCAGCTCTGCAGAGCAACCAGTCGCCTGCAGCAGATTCTCCACATCTGCCTCACTGAGCAGCTCTGAGGGGAAACACATCAAAAGCAGTGATCACAGTGAAACACAGCTAAATATAAACCATGAATCTAGGAAGATAACTCAGAAAGAGTCTCCGCTGCAGGAAAAAAATGCATCATTGGTGTATAAAAAGTACCATGGGGGCCTGGCTGCTCCATAGTGTGAGTGTACACCATCTCTCTAATCAGTTCCACTGTGTTGTCCAACAGTTCTGCAGCCCAGATCTGAGTCTTAGTTTTGGCTTCTGTCTGTTTAAACTGAGCCAGCAGATCACTGGGTCTCATGGCCCCCTCAAAGAGAGACTTCTTCACCCTGAAAAAAATGAATTTTTATATTTATGGAGCTAATAAAGGCCGTATAAAGCCTTAGTTATAGTTGCGTCATATTTACACCTTTCACTTGTGCGTTTGTAAGCAGCATCAGTCAGCTTGATCGCCCTCTGGAGAGCCTCCTCCATAAACACAGATCCTGGATACACAGCTCCTGAAGTAAACACAAACAAAACTTAGAAAGTGCTTTCTCAGTGTTATACAGTAGCCCTGAAGAGCAAAACACAGCAAGAAGAAGAAGAAGAAGAAACCACAACAACAAAATGTAAGGCTTTTATTCAGGCTTTTTATAATTTAATGATTTTAATTCTTTTTTACTTCATTTATTTTTTACTGTATCATTTCTTTTATTTATCGTAACGTCTAATCAACTGATTTTCTAGTGCTTTTATTTATACATATTCAACTCTCACCCATACCTGTTAGATTTACCCATCTTATCCTAGTTATTGTAATTTGTTTATTTTAACTATTTCCAAGCTTATTACCATTAAATAGCTAAGCTTTTTGTATTATTATTATTATTTTAACTGTTAAACTCCTTTAGTGGATATATTTTAGTGGTGTGCATTAGTCTCAACTGTGAAAACTTTCCTTCAAATATATTTTTGCCCTATTTTAAAATATTTTTTTCTGTTTGTATACTTTTTAGGATTTTTTTTTTTGTTCAGTCAGTGTAAAACATTTTTAACTTCATTTCATTTGAATGAAAGTTGCTATGTAAATAAAAGTTGATTGATTGACGTAGACAAAGAAGAGAACAAACATGAAAAATACAAAAAATAGGACAACAAAAAGAAAGTACAAACACAAGAGAGGACAGAATAACAAAAATCCAACAATAACAAAAGGGAATTTGGGAGAAAAAGGAATAAAATATAAAACAACAAAACAAAAACAGCAACAGAAAAGAGAAAAACAACAAAAATATGACATTCAAAAACAAAAACCCACAACAAAAATAGAAAACGAATTCAAGGAGTAAAAACTATGACAGAAGAGAGAATGCAGCAACACAAAAGAAAACATGACAACAAAAAACAAGCAACAATAAAAGGTGAAAAAAGGACACACAAAAAATGAGCAAGTTAAGCTCTTTCTTTAGATCAAAAAGATAGGCTGCAGTTATAGTTGTCTGTATGTACCTACATTTCCTTTTCTTTTCTTTTAGTGCATTGTCTCTTTTTTTTACACACACACACACACACATATATATATATATACATTTTTTTTTTAATTATTTTTTTTTAATGTTTTGTCACTTCAGAGCCACCACAGTCCCCAGTGCCCAGTCTAACCAGCATCATCCACATTAACCCTACCTGAGGTGTTTAGGAAGTTTACATCCAGTGAGACGCGCTCAGGGAGGGTGAGCAGGACGATCAGTCCAAGCACAGAGACAGACACCTGAGACAGAAACACATCTTACTGAAGAAGACTAGATAAGTGATGTGTTGTTGCTTTATTCAATTAACTGAGTAAACAGATACAGCAAAGAAACTCACCATGAGTGTTGTGTCCATCTAGAGCAGTAATACTGTCCAGTCTCTGAAGATGGAAATTTCTCCAAGATCAAGAAAACAAAGTCACGATTCAAGCATCTTTCCAAAATGCTGACCCCGACTCATCTTGAGAGCCAAACTAGAGTGTGTGTGTGTGTGTGTGTTCAGTTCAGACTTTGAGATGTCCATTTATACACAAGCAGCAAAGCCAACAGGTATGTGCAGAATCCTCTTATCTGTCCCTCTGGTGACAGGAGCTCTACATCAAACACTGGACTCACTGCCTCGACCTAATAACCTTTCAAATCAAATTTACTTCTGTCCTTTCAGCTCTGATGACAACCCTCTGTCAGGTCTGGATCATTTCAACTCAATTAAAGTTCTCAACCCAGCCCTGCAGGGCGAATTCACACACTAGATACAACATGAAGCCTCAAAATGGCATTTCTATTAAGAGTGTTTGTCTTTGCCACAAGTCAAACTTTTATCTGATTGTCCCTTTGCCAATGACACAGCAAAGCGAAGGAGGAATTTCGGGAAATGTGGTGAGGCAGGGATAAAGATAAAGTGGAGCAAGACCCAACAGAAAGGTTTTAATTAAATCACAGTGACGTGTGCGATGACACTCCATGTTTGTGTCCACTGTTATCCCCAAAGGTGAAGGTCCTTCCTCTGCCTGCTTCTCCCCTTTGATGCTCCAGGTGTGTGATAGCATCAAGTGAGTCATCAGTCCCATTTCACTACGTTGTTATTAGTATTATCTCTGTTGTCCCATTTTCCATCCGTGGCCTACTGTATGAGCTGAGCCGAAAATGTTTTTTTCCCCTGAAGAGAAAAGTTACTGGGACAAAGTGGGTCAGTTGGCTTTGCTGTTTCCAGTCATCCATAATGGTCACTCTGTACCAGGATTGATCTGAATAGCTGGTATTGTTTCACTCTTATTTAAAAAACATTGACACTAAAACTTTCTACATTGTTTTGTAGAAAATTGGAACAATTAAGTAAAAAGGCTGAAACTTAAAATGTTCAAGTGGATGCTGATTCAAATGCTCGAGACTTTTAATCATGTGCAACAATAAAACATTTACCAGATTTGACCGTAGATTTTTATAAAGAATAGGCAGCACGGCTCCACTTTTCATGCCTTTTGCAAGGTTTTGTAGCCAAAAGAACATCACACGCACTGTCTTTGTGCAGCCAGATTCTGGGCAAAAAAAAAGTTTTTCTTTTGAAGGGCTAGTGTCTTTTTGGCTCTTTCCTAAATTTCTTTCTGTCCCCAAATAACTACACAAGAACAGCAGCTGTCAACCATTGTAAAATATAACTTACAACCCAGTTTTTAACATTGAATGACTAATAAAAAAACAACATCAAAGGAAAAAGAGAACTTAAAGCACATTACTGCAGTGCAGAGATGTCAGAAACATTTCTACAAAGGGTAATCATTTTTATAAGTTGTACCCCCTCTAATCTGGAATGAATGATGGCACAGTTTTTTTTTTGCCTATACTGCAGCCAGTCACCAGAAGGAGCAGTTTTTGTGGAGACCTCAGTTTGAGCTGTGCGTCACAGCATCCATAATTTTTATTGTCTATGGGTTTAACAGCCTATAGTTTGGCTTATAATTTTTATTCTTGGAAAAAAAAAGATAACTTAAAAAAAACACATACTTCTTTTATTGACATCGTATTACATAGTTAGAACTTTTCACATTTCCTTTACACAGTTATAGTGTATTAGTTTTACATGATATTTTAATAACTTTATTTGACCTTTGCTTTCACACCTAAGAAGTCTTTATTAAATCATTAAAAAAACAACGTGTTAAAAATGGCCATTCAGAATAAATCTGTGAAGAATGTTGCAGACCCAAAGCAGAGTTGCATAAATAGTAATACTGTTGTCCCAGACGGTTAGAGCCTCCCTATAGAGGCTTTCACAAAGTTAGAGTGCATAAATTAAGTCACATCATCATCACCAGCAGTTTGAGACTGAAACACAGTGTTAGCTATCACAGTGAGAGCTGCAGAGACCTTCATTAGGCATGCTGAGACCACAGGAAGCGATCGCAGCGCTCGAGCATCGTCTGGATCATTGCTCTAAAACAGGGAAAGAGGAAACTGTTAATGAAACAAAAAAACAGAACAAAGGACTCAAAATAGTGAATCATTCAATATCTAAATGGCAGCAAATCACTTCTTTCTTGAGCTGCTACAAAAACTATACTTAAATATTTTGTCATTTTGTCAACAAAAATGTCACAAAACTTTTCTGATTCTCCTACTTTGGCTGTTTGAAACTCTGACCCACCTCTGTCTCTTCTCAGCGACCCTCAGCAGTTCACAGACCAGTTTAGAGTGTGGAGAGAGGACCAGCTTCACTCCACACTCCTCCAGCAGAGCCATGGCCTGGTCAGGCCCGGCTGTCCGAGCCAGCATCAGCGTCAGGCTCTCTGGACTAATTCTTCCGCTGCAGTCTGCTGAGCCGTTGGACCAGCCGCCACCATTCACGCCCGTGACCTGCTCTGAGTCAACCACGGCTGTGCTCTGCTGACATAACTGGATCAGGAGCCTCCACTCGTCCAAAGTCTGGGGCTCGACACCTGCAGGATAAGAAGGAGAGATTTTATGTGGTCCTATGATCCTCACAAGTATCACCTCATCATGTCACAGCGTTCATTTCTTTACCATCGGGCCCCTCCAGCAGACTGATGTCATCCAGTTTACAGATGGTAGAGAATGCCTCTGAGCGGCGCTGCAGCTCACGGCACAAAAACATGTAACCCATCCAGTACCTGCACACACATTTAAAGGAGGGTTAGACTGTGTAAACATCTAAAACAACAAGTGTTGCTGAGTGTGCAAAATAAGAGGCTACCCATGGCTGCGGCAAGTCTCTGCCATCTTCTGTTTGGAGGAAAGGTCAGCTGGCAAAGCAATGAGGAGGGACAGAAGACGTCCATAACCCCAGCTGAAACAATGAGAGCGCCACCTGCAGGAGAGGTACAATCATTTAAATTTAGAGTTCCTCTTTCATTTCACCTCATTACTTTACCTTACTATGGACCAAAAAGAAAACTAAATGATGAAATCTTTGCTTTCATCCATATTTAAATATTTTTTATTCTTTTTACACTCAAAGGAAGGGTCTGCAGGAATTTTTCATTGTGTAAACAAAACATCCAAACTTGACATCTCATCTTTGGCCCAATGTCAGCAGCAGCACACACCCTCTGTCTCCAACTGTAGCTACCGTAACACGCCCACCAGCTCAGTGAGCACCTGCAGGATCCTGTTTCAACATTGGAGAGACTCAAGAGCTGTACACCTGACTTTCTGAAGGTAAATGAAGTATCCTGCAAATATTGCATCATTCTTTCTGCGCGTTACGGACGTTATCATAGCCGCTCAGGATAGCTTCTCCCCTTTTCTATCATCAACACGCAAAGTGACGCGCACCCTGAGCGTGCTGTGATTGGCTGGGGTCACCACGACTACGACTGCATTTCATTTTTTAGGAAAATCCTGCAGACCCTACATTGAAAACTGAATATTCACAAAGGCTGAGAGTTAATTCAAATAAAAGAATAGAGCATGTGTGTTACTCTGAAGAACTATCTCTATCAGAAACAAACCTGGGCTGTCCATCAGGAGTCAGGGTGTCACAGTGTTGAGGGGCGTCATGAGTGAGTGCCAGCTCGAGCCAATCCTGTCTCAGAGATTCTGGTTCCAGGAGGGATTGTAAAAATGACAACCTGAAGAAGTAAATTCAAGTCATAAATCCATGACAGAATTTTTTTTCCGCTTTTGTACAAATGTGAAACTACATATGTACCTGTGCTCCTCGGTTTGTGATTGGACCAAATTATCCAGATATGCCAGGAAGTGGCTATGATGAGCCATGGTCATTACATCAGCAGGAGTTATTGTGGGGTAGAACTGGGAAAAGGAGCGCACAGCAGCTTCTCCGTACTTTTCGTATAACCTGGATAGAATAGAAACGTCTATCACAACTGTACTTTCAATAATTATCAGTTAGAGAGAAGTACTTGTGCTGACCTGTGAAGGTGAGCGAGGAGCGGAGGTGCACTCCATGGCTGTAGCTCTCTCAAACTACGAAGTGATCGCAGCAAATCTCCTCTCTGAATGACCTCAACCACTTTACTGGACTGAGTCAGAGCTGCAGGGTATAAAACAAATATTTCCAAATACATTTAGCCGCTATTTTAATTCTTGCTCAGTTTTCAGGTATAGTTTTACATCAGTGAATTAACAGAGTGTTTTCTCACCAAGCATGGCCTCCATGAAGGAGCTCTGCACCTCTGGCTGCTCCTGATAACACAGCAGACACATCCTCCTCACGCGCTCTTGGTCCAGCAGGAAGAAGTAGCGCCTCAGGAAAGTTGTGCATCCCAACCCTTGTTGTTTGTTCTCTTGCTTTCTAAAGCAGCTCAACTCTGTGTACAGCGTTGCCAGCTGTGTGAGGTTGGCGAGGAAATCTGAAGGTAAAGGCTCAGGAGCCACGATTCGCAGAGGCTCTGAGAGAGTGGCCCCGTTCAAAACCTCAGCCAGCTTCTCAGCAGAGTCACTAGAGTCCTCTTTTTCTTCAAGTGTATCCTCTTTCTCCTCCATAACCCTCTCTGGTGGTTCTCCTGATGGGGGGGAGGACTCCTCTTGTTGCTCTGAGCTTGTGTTCAGATAATCCCTCTCCCACTTCTCCTCTCCTGGTCCATCTGGGTTTGACTCACCCACAGCAAAATCAAGCTCTACAGGTCCAAGTATTCGCTCCAACACTGGCAGCCACTCCTGCAGTGTTTCTTCCAGGCAGACTGGATCCAGCAGCACCCAGGGGTCTTGGATTTGAGAGCTGGTGATGGGAAAATGTAGCACATGAGTCAAAATTCAGTTTCTATTGCTAAAAACGGAAAACATGCAAAACTTACATGGCTCGTTCTGTTGCAGTTCTAAGTTCCTGCATGTCGGCTTCAGTGCTTGGCACGTCATCATAAACTCTGTGAAAACACATAATAGTGACTTGTTTTGTTGGATTTACTTTTATTAATAATAAAAAAGAGTTTACATGCAGTAGATTGGTACTTACTCATTGTCTATTTCCTCTGAGTAGGAGGCTGTGGTGGCTGACATGTCGACTTGTCCGCCCTCTCTAAACTCAGGACGCTGCCAGAGCTCAGAGTTCATCTGGAGGGTGTTGATCTTCTCTGTTGTCTTCTTGACAAAACTGGAAACACTGAGAAAAATAAATTCATAAATAATATTGAGACAACCTTATATTGGGGAGACTGCACAAGATTAAAAATCTGAAAACCAGAGAGGCAAATAGTACCACAAACAGTGGAGGATGTGATGCTCGAAATGAAACCTGCCACATGCCTTCAACATAGATGATCACTGTCAATTTCAATAATAGATGTGGGTCTTCAGTGTAAAGGGGAAGTATGGGCTCTAACAGCACAGCTGTGCTGGCTGAAAGTTTAAATTTGGAGTTTCAAATCTCTTGGGAGATAAAAATTGAAGAAGTGGTTTGGTTTGTGATAAATCACTTCATGTTACAGTTTTCACACTCAAAGAGAAAGTTCTTAACAGGTCAGTCAGTTTTTTTCCTCTGGATGTTCACCTGTCTTTGACAGCCTGCAGTGCGATGCGAGGGGGTTTGGGGCGGAATGAGAGGGGGAGATGAAACTGCAGGCCTTGCTCAGATCGTTCGGCCTCCAAACGCTCACTGCTCTGTGGATCTGAATAAAGATGGGAGCGAGAGCCAGAAAAACACAGATGGATGGAGCACTGAGGGAGAAGAATGATGGGCAGAGGGCAAAGTGCAAGCAGATGGAGCTAAAAATGCCACACAGCACTTTAAACAGACCAGAAATTAAATACTGCACATTAAATGATAACAAAAAATGGTGATATGTGTGACACAATGGAATAGACAGGACGTTAAATGTTAACAGTGGGATTGTATTTGCAAAGCTTCAAGGCAAAGTTCAAGACAACACTTTTGATTTAATGCTCATGCTTTCTTTTCCCATATCAACATTCATTGTTGCTGCAAACAGAAGACGTAATTAAAAACATATAAACATATGATCATTATGACAAAGTTAAAGTCAAAGAGTAAAATTATCATCACACTTTTATTCTGAAAAGTCTCTCAGGGTCTACAGGTGCTTGACAACCCCTCTGTGTTATTTTGTATTTTTTTCCAATTAGTCAATTCATAACACTGATAAAGGAGTGAAAAATAATTTCACTCTTTTTTCACACTGAAGTCAGGAAAAGTAGAAAAGGAGTTTGATCCTGCTGCACAAAACCGCACAGTGGGAAACAAAGGAGGAGAAAGAGTGCCAAAGGAGACAACAGTTTGTAGTAATAGTTTGGTGTTAATACTTTTCATATTTCTGATGTCCATGTTATTGTGTCAGTGTTGGCTCGCCTAGCATTTAAAAGCCAATCATTATAACACTTGTGATTATTGAAAAAAACTATTCAGTATTAATAATAGACTTCAATCTGTGCTGGAAAAGCCAATGTATCCCTTTGCTGTAAATAAGCAGGTAAGGTATAGACTTCAGAGGCAGAACTGACAAAAAACAAACAAAAAAAACTTTCATTACATTTAAATTTTTTAAGCAATCTTTTTAGAGATTAGTTTTCTTTTTGTTCATCTAGCTACAAATAATGTCTTACCATGATCCACCTGATCGTCCTCATGCACGAAACTGAACTCTTTGAGTCGTTCCTCCACAGATGTGGAGGGATTGATGAGAGAGCTTGTCTCCTCATCTGACTGGCTTCCTCTGCGACTGATCACACGATAGATCCCGCAGTCAAGGACGTTGAAACTCTCCTGAGAAGTGACATGTTTAACATCAGGACATCCAGTTATTTCATGGGTGGACAATTAAAAACTGTATTGTGGGTACATTTGTGTTCACATGTGCCTGCGGTAACGGCTAAAATAGATGATTCAACCATGAAGAATGTGTTTCATTCTTCATGTTTTAGTCTTCCTCAAAGCTGTGAGGAGTTATTAGTCGAGTTTTGGTGAACATAGCTTTCGAAGGTAAGTTTCAAGTGCTTACATGTGAGGAGATGCTACTTCTGCGGCTGCTGGAGGCGGAGTCCAGAGGCTCCAGTTTTGATATCACTTCTTCCAGCTGGCCAATCAGCTCAGAGTGTGTGCTGGGACTGAGCTGAGATCTGAGATGCTCAAGGCGGTCGATGGGGATTGATTTCCTAGCCTGAAACAGATTTGACCAGTGAGGAAAGCTGCCTTGGTGATTCAACAATAATGCTCCAAAAACCTGCAACTTCCAAATGCCATATTTGTTTTTTCTGTGTGTGACAACCCTGACTATTAAAGGGCATGCAGTGTGTAGTTTTATCCAACACCTGTATCAGTCAGTGTTTAGCTATACTCCATCCACAGAGGAAATAACGCCTAAAACACCCAGGTTACACAGTGCACTGTATTGATGCCAGACATGTTGGTTGCAGCCATCGTACCCTGCTGGTGGTGATAATGTTCTGGAACATACAGCAGACTATGGCAGCCAAAGACCAGGACTCTCTCCGCAGCAGCCGTTCAACACATCGCTCAGCAGATAACAGGGAGAGGTGAGAGAGGCGTCCATTACCATGGAGACAGAAGAGCTCGTTTCGATAGACGGCAATATCAACCAAGTCTACAGAAAGAAAACAAAATTTACAAAAAATGCCAGAATGATAAAATAAAGCCAATGTGAGGGTTTGAATATTCCATTCAAGGCTTGTGTTTTTACAGTTAAAATGCTCTCAAAATTATTTTAAAGGTCTGTTGGCTGTGTTTTTTTGAAAGATCAATATCAACACCTTTGACTTCCGTCCAAAGGAGCACTTGTCCATTCTGAGGTGTGAATATATAGATAGCAGAATCAGTCCATGTCAGCAGGTTTTGGTCCCTGAAAAGAAAACGAGTGTCATAATTTGACAATGAAAGCACATTATTTTATTCTGGATACTCAAATACATCAGCAATATCAATTCTTACCCCAAATACAGAAGTTTAGGATAGGCAATGGACTGTGGAGTCTTCTGTGCTGGGTTGTAATGTGGCTCATTCCTTGAGGTTAAAGATGAAAAGAAGTTTTGAGAAGTAAGAAGTTAGTCTTTGAAATGAGACCTTTTAATCCACAAACAAAATAAAATCTGTACCTATGTGTGATGAGAGGTAGAGGTGGACAGGCCAGCAGCTGTTTGAACTGGTGGGTGCTTAGAACTTCACCATTGAAGTTGGCCTCCCATATTCGAGATCCAGGTCGGGCACAGTACAGCAGGGGGGGCTGCCCGACTAACAATCCCCTGTTTTGAGGGAAAAAACAAGCCCCATACTCGCCATCCCGCTCTTTGTTTCCAACGCGCCAGAACTTCTCCCTGAAGGTAAAGAAGGCAGATCGAAGTTGAACAGCTGAAGTTATCCCACAATCTTCTCTTCCTAACAATCAAAGATGGGGCTGTGCTGACACTCACCTCTCTGTGTCACAGAGGTAGCAGCGGCTCAGGGACGATACAGTCAAGCGGCCGTCTAGGTAACCAAGCTGTACCACTCTGGAGTCCACTGTGGTGACAGTCTGAACAGGGAAGATTACAAATGCCGACCCCTGGACACAAATAAAACAGTAGCAAAACAAATTCCTTCAAGGTTTGGACATAAACGAGAAATGTGTTCAACAAAGAAAAATGAAAAACACAAATCAAATTTTGCTTGATGACAAAAATCTATAGAACATAAAAAAAGATTGTTAGCAGAGGAATTCACTTGAAGATTCAGTACAACAAAGTAGCTTGATAACCCAGACATTTATTTAAAACACTACTTCTCTGCTTGAAGTGAACATTTTCCATGATGTAGACATAAGTAATGAAGTCTATTTCTGCCAGTTAAATGCATGGAAAATGAGAAACTGACTTATTTTCTCAAACTTTTACATTTCATATCAAAATTTCTAATTTTTTATTGCAGAACTTAAAAAATTTAATAAAAAAATTCCATTTTTTTATCACAGAAATTTGACTCATTTTAGGCCAAAGAAAAACCCCAACACTGGTCACAACCACAGGAAAAGAGGGGTACTACTGTCTATCTGCAGTTCATCTGTGAAAGTGCATTTCTTCTTCAGCATTTTTTGTCTGAGAGCGTGAGCAGTCAGAGCAAACCCAGACATTTTGGGGAATCTTTTAAGATCCCCTGACATAATTTTACCACCAAAAAGAAGACACGCCTGGGCAACAGATTTTTGGTCACTTTACACCATAAGGTATTTAATTTGTTGGAGACTCGGTTGCAATCTGAATGTTGCACACCAAATTAGTTTGTCTGAATTGATATTCAGTCTCTAAATAGTGATATGATTAAGTGAAAATTGCAGTTTACTTTTATATCCATAGGTTAAAAGTGAGAATGTCTATGAACTTGTGTATTCAGAGCCCAACCCTCAGAGAGATAAAAAGCATCAGAGAATTCATGACCATGTCAGCAGGCTTGAATTTAGGCATGCTAATTTAATTAAGTACAGGAAATCTAGTTATCTGCACATTCTTGAAGTTTCAGTGTCTTTTTCCACACTCTGATATGAAACAGATCATTCTTTGTCATCAAACACTACCTTTCCCAGCCTGGAGGACCCTGCACGCAGAAAGGACACCTTGCCTCCTGCGTCCCCCACAAAAACTCTGAGTGTGCTTGTGTCCCAGCAGAGCGCTGTGACGGCCTGGCCTCTATGCTCCCAGGATACACTGACCCTCTCTGGTGGACCCCGCCGCTCCAGTTGCAGCTCCCACACCACCACCAGACCCTGACTGGGGCAGAGAGGAAACTAGTAGTTGCAATTTATTCCAGGATGGGTTCATGCGACTCATTTCTTTATTTTATGGACACACTCCTACCTTGTTGCAACAGCAATGAAGTCTTCATCATGAGGGCAACATGCCACCTGAGTGATCCAGCCCTCCTGCAGACAAGCCAAGACAGGTTTGGAGTTAAAAAACAGTATAAAAAAAACCTGGTTCCAATCAAAAGAATTTTAAGTATTCGGTCATTTATTACCTTGTGAGTGAGGATCAGCCTTTGTTTCCAGCCCTCCCTCTGAATTAGGTGCAACCCTCCTGCTGATGTTCCTAATGCAAGCCACTTCCTTGATACTGCTAAACAAGTACACTGTAAAACAAGACATTACTAAATGAATGAGGCACAGGCCCAAAAATCCTTCGTCATTTTAATATGAATTCAAAAAATGATTCAGTAGTATAACTTACCTTGAGCCTACCAGAGTCTAACCTGAGAGCAGACAGAAGTGGGTCAAGACAGTCAAACTCAGCCAGTACATGACTGTAGGTCTCTGGCACAACTGGCACCACAGGCATCTTTGCTCGCAAACCTTAATGAGTGGGGGAGAGTAAATATGACCATCAGCAAAGTGTTAAAGAAGAAATGAAACAGTCACTTCTGTAGTTTGTCAAAAATGGTTGTCCCTCATCTGTTTGGCAGGGATTAAGATAGGGTAACCAAACGTCCCTGTGCCCAGATGTTTGCTCTATTTTGGTCGTAAAATTATGTCTCGAATTTTTTTTTAATTCCCTAAAATGTCTAGGTTTGCTCAGCTTGTTCTAAATGCCATTAATACAAGCCCTGCACTGCACTGGGCCACTAGCGTTATTCTTATGTACCTATCTTACAAGACGTGGAGCATGCATTAAATTTTGAGCCATTATTTTCTTATTCTTACATTAGTCTAAATAAAACAAGAAGTGATTAACTTTTTTTATTCTGTTGACAAAACCCCCTCTAAAATATACCTTTATCTTCCTTTTAATTTAACGAGGATTTTGAGGCATTATGTATACTTTTGCACAAGAGAAATACACCCTGGGGTAATGGGCTAACTCTCGTTTTCCTATTCAAGCATTTTGGGAGGCATTATTCACATTTGTGAATAGAAAATTTTCACTTCATACAGAAAAGGAATGTCTCTAATAGAATGGCTTTTAAGTTGCTTTGTTGTTTTCGAAAACCATTGTGAATTTTTGCAGCATATTTAAGAAGCCAGGTAGGGTGTCTCCTGTTTGGGTTTACAAAATATAGTCACCCTAGATTAACTCTTTCTGTCCAACACCTATCAAACAACTGTGGATGCCCATTTCTGCCAGTTACAAAAATGAAAATGAATATTTGGCTTTGTTGAGATTTTTTTTTTCACCTACACTGAGTCAAATTTTTAAAATAAAAAGTCACATTTTGGAATGAAAAGTCAGAATTATGAGATAAGTCAAATTTTGAATAAATAAAGTCAAAATTACCAGATAATTAGTCAAATTTTGGTCTTTCTCTGTCTTGAATTTGACTTTTTATCCCAAATTTCCACTCAACCAGGGTTAAAAAAAAAATTAATCGGCAGAACTATCTGTCATTGAAATGCACGTTGTGTTCTGCTAAAAGGGTAGTTCACACAGGAAAAGACAACACTAGTCAGCCTAAAATATGGAAGTATATAGTTTCACTTTTGCTTCTTTTATTCAAATCTTTAATAGAAAGCAGAAAATACGGTTTACAGATTTTAAAAGAAAAACTAACGTGATTATTGTGGCCGTTGAAACGTTACTTGAGTAAATTCACTCTTGAGCCGTTGACACAGACTTTCTAATTAACGGCTGAAATTTGCAAACACACGTTGACGTAAATAACTGTCAACCAGCGTCAATATTTCAAACCTTCCTGCTATACCGATAACACTCGTCAGTGACTTAGACACGGTAAGAAAGAAAAGTAAAAAAAAAGGAAAAAACTCTTTAATGGAATGTACTCTTTGGTTAAACTGTTACTAAATTCAATCATAGCTCCCCACTATGGCAGTTCGCGTCACGAGACCCGTCTGCTGACACTGATGCTAACGCTCCTAATATATGCGAACTAATGATACGATAGTGCTTAAAAAGCCCGAGATGATAAATTATACTTTTCGTTTGGTTGTTTCTAATACGTTCGACGGTTAACCACTAAAATGAAGCAGACTGAGTTGGTTTAGTCCCTTAACTCGCAGCATAGTCAGTGTTTCCCATAACAAGTTAGCACTAATGCTAATAAGCAACACAGTGATGTTGTCTCGCGCATAAACGTTAATGAAACTCACTCAAAGTCGCTCCGTGTCTTCTCTGTTTCCTCTTCTAAGTCCACTTCCACTGCTGTATTACAACATAGTTAGCTTCATCGGGAGAGAAATGTCAACGCTGATTGTCACATCAACACCAAGGCAGCTCATCGAGTGACACAGCTCCGTCCAGCTGGTGTGGAGTGGATCCACTTCCTGACAGCAGCGAAAGGGTTTCTCCCACAACCGGTGAGTTGAACCACGTCCAAACCACTGCAGATGCAAGAGAGAGTATAAACCCCTGGGAACAACCTGGATTCATGCATACATTGGCCATAGAATGTGCGCTGATCTTCATTTAAGTCACAGCCACACACAGGGGCGGATCTAGAAAAAATATTTATAGGGGGGCAAGAGAGGGGTTAAGTGGTGGCAAAACGGCAGAGGACTATGTGCTGGATTAATTTAATATGGGTGACCATATTCTAAAAAAACCCAAAAGGGGACTCTCTACCAAAGACCACAAAGTAGCTTCATAACCCAAACATTTATTTAAAACACCTTCTCTCTATTTGAAGTGAATAAAAAAGTATAATGGCAACATAAATCATGTATTGAAGCCATAGACTGTATAAAACAGAGTGAAGCTAATTTCTGCCGGTGAAAAATATCAAAATAAAATACTGGCTTTGTTGGGATTTCTCCTTATTTTTTTTTAGCAGATAGAAAGTCAAATTTTTTTAGATCAAAAGGCAAAATTTTAACTTTTGCCCAATATTTTTGACTTTGATGTCTCAACTTACTGACTTTCATCTCATAGTTTTGACTTTTTCATCCCAAAATTTTGATATTTCATCTCAGAACTTAAAATTTTATCTCAAAATTTCAACTTTTTTTATCTTAAAATTTCTACTTTCCACTACATTACTTTACCTTTTTTATCTCAAATATTTCACTCAATTTAGACCAAAAGAGTATTCTCAACAAAGCCAATTTTTCATTTCTATTTTTTAACTGGCAGAAATGAGCCCCTATAATGGCTTACCACATGCATAAATAAAAAGAAAAATATAATTTCCTTTGTACAAAAATATCAATAATGCCTGAAAATCTTATTTTAAGTTTCATATTTGATTTTGATGCATTTCAAGTGTTTCAGCTGACGCAAAGGTGCCAGCTTTGTAGACAGGACACAGTGTCACGAGGAAAAGAGAGGTTTAACTGTATTTCTGCAGTTCATCTGTAAATGTGCATATCTAAGAGCGCAGTGCTAGCAGTCAGAGCATGTTATCCTGCATGCTCAACATCTTGCCATTAGATAATAATGCCAGTGGTCCAGTGCCGTGCTTTATTATAAATACATTAGGGAAAAATACGCAGACATTTTTGAGAATTTTTTAGAACCCCTCAGACATAATTTTACAACCAAAAGGAGAATGTCTGGGTAAAAGAGGACATACAGTCACCCTAAATTATTGCCCTTTTGCATCATGTCTTCTGTTGAGCTTCAATGTGGTCAGATGGCTTTGCGAAATACCTTGAAAAACTTGTGCATTCATTCTCCACCATACTTCACAGATGGGATGAGTACCGTTGTTGGTGTGCTGTGCCTTTTTTTTCCTTCACAGTGTTGTGTGCTGCTCCCAAACACCCCAGTACTCTTTTGTACATTTTTGTGAATAAGGTTAAAATCAGAACATATTTTGCGACTACATTATACAAAACTCCATACGGGACACAGAGCTACAAGGAGTTAATTAGAATTCAGAGGTGAATTAAATCATGAAATGCTTGAGTTCTAATAGACATAAGCAAAAGCTTTATTTCTCACTTTAAGTCAGAATAACATTTTTATCTTCAGTGCAGACAGAGGGTGTAGACATTACAAACAGTGATGGTGTGATTGGAACCACACACACTAATGCACTCGAATGTGAGATGTCTTTACAATATTGCTATATTCACTTCCCCTTAGTTCCTCGAATGGACCCAGTGCTCAAAAGAGACCTCTTGCAAATCCAAGCTCCTTTTCTGTTCTCTGTGCAACACTGAAACACATGTTGGCAGCTCTCTGTTCCAAAGCCTCTTGTCCTGAGAATCTTTTCTGATCATCCATCTGAATTTTGGTCATATTACAACACTTTTAAGTCCCATTGAACTGGCAGCATCTCCCAACTGAAAAGAAAACAAACAAATGAGAAAGAAACTAATTACAGTTATCTGTTGCTGAGATGCAGCTGAGTCTCTGTTGAACAGTTGGGGATGTAGCAGCATCAATCTATATCCATATTCAGCCCACTTTGAACCATGACTCTTCAGCTGTGGTCTTTCCACAACAGTTTGACGAGCGTTCACAGGCTTCATGTCCAAATACTGAAATGCCTTCCTTGTCCTTTCTTTGACAATCATCAGGCCTCAGGTTTTCCTCATCATGCGGCGGGTTTGCCAGATGTGGAATTTGTTGTAGGCTGTTTGCAGCATCTCCTCCAAATGCCCTGTGAGCTGTGGGATTATCAAAGAGGGTTTAGTACAAGTGCCGCTGGGCATCAGCCTGTGTCATTTTTAACTGCTTGAAAACTTACATTTGTACTCAAGTACTGGCGCTGAATCTTCTCCTGAAAGGGACGAAGTTTTGTCATCTGAAATCTCTCAAGGTTTGACTTCATCTTCATCACCTTAAGAGAAAAATAGATGATAAATTTGAAGGAATGTCATTCATGAAATTCAGAAATGTTTCTATGCGTCATAAAGCTCAAGGTTAAGGGTTGTTAATTGAGACTGAGTGCTTATTTGTACTGATAAGTTAGTTAAAAAACAATAATTAACAATAAAATATTAAGAAAGGAGCAAAGGAAGAAAATTCTGTGAAATAGCACTCTTGTATGTGTTGAATTCATTTTATCATGATTGAATGAATGTCAGTCACTAATGACTTCATTTTTGTATCAAAGATTGTTTTTAACTTCACAGAAATGTACGTGCTTGATTTTAATATGTGTAAGTACAGGACAATCATAAATACTGACTCTTTTGTTGACAGAATCCAGAAAAAAATCAGAAAAATAAAAAATAAAAACGTGGGGAACTCAAAGTAATGTGGTTTTTTTTTTAATTGCAGAGGATATCAGTCACCTTCTCCTCTAAAAACGGTGTGTTTACAGGGAAACATGACCAGAAATGTCTCAATAATTCTCCAGCAGCTGCATAAAGATGCTTCAGCTCTCCTTGAACATCAGTAGGTACCATCTCTGAAAAGAAAATCAAAGAGAGTGAATTAAAGAATTACAAGTTAAAAAAAAAAAAATGAACTCATGAACTCATTCAAAATAAAGTTGTGGTCGTTAATAGGGACGCCCTGATCCGATCATGTGGTTTTGGGCTTAGAATCAGATGTTATATCATGATCAGGGACTGAATTAATATGTTTATACATTCATTAGGGGCTTGCACTTTGACACAAATCACCTATGCTCTCCAGTGCGTGGAAGTGTACGTACAAAGTGTGCATGTCTGTGACTGACCTGATTTGACCTCTGTTTAACCAGAGACCAGATGTATAGTTTGTGGCTTAAATCAGAAACAAAATGAAAGGATTGGTAGAGTTCAATCTTATCTAATGTAATAAAAACGAAACGCCCTGTGGAGGCCTGAGTTCCCCCTCATTACTTCCGTGGAAATTTTCTAGTTCCCATTTTTTTCATCAGTTCACAACAAATAGGAAAAATGTCAGCTTAGTATTCACTAGTACAATGTGGTTTCACAGACTGAGACGGCCTCATCTCTACACAAAGACAACCCGTGTGACAAGAAATCACTTTGCTGCATGGGTCCATGTAAGGGACATCCTAAATCTGCTTCCTCGTTCTTCTTCATTTATAGTATATTACAGAAGTATCGGTTCGGTGCTCAGTATTAGCAAATACTCAAAATCAAATGTCTTGAACTCTGAGACAAAGAAACTGATCTGGACATCTCTTGATGTTTGTGTAGTCTATTCGTTTCCCAGCAGCTTTTAATTAACACCATTAATCACATTTTTATTACAATCTGATTTGGTGTCAGGTGCGAGAAAGTGGAAAAGAATAGGCTTCAGTCTCCAACTCAAACCAAAAAGAAAATTATTAAACTTTCATACAACTGGAGTGCCGGTCGTTGGCTTGACATTCAGAAATAACTCTTTTTGTCTTTCCTTGGCTCCTGTCAGTAACGGCAAAAATTCCCCAAAACGGGGGCATGTTGATGCTGTTGAAATTACACACGACACACTTACGGTTTATGGCTTGTTGTGCTCCTGCCTGCATCAGGACGCCTCCTGGAGAAAGTGCTGCTATGGCAGAAGACGCTGCAGTGCTAGATAACACCTAGATGACACCAGAGTTAAGACACAACAATTGAGACACTCTTGACAGATGTTTTCCTTATATTTTCCATAAAACAAAAATATTTTTCAATTTCAAAATAATGTATGTTTTGTCATGATTTTTGATTGGATTATTTTTTATTACTTGACACCATCAATTTCTGTTTTTATCAACATTTCATAATCATACCTGAGTGAGGTTGGGTTTGTAGTTGGACATCTCATGTTGGATGTAGTTGACAGAGTTGATGATATCCTGGCTCGTCGAATACTGATGTGACTGAAGTGGCACAGGACCGTGAGCATATCTAAAATATCAAGTTAGAGAAAAATGTTACTGCATGTCACCATACAACAATAGATTAATCAGGTATATACTAAACGGCACATGAAAACAGTTTCAAGCAAAAATATTCCAGTTTGTTACAAATGTAACTCAGCGTTCTTTCTCCTTTCAAATTTCATTTCCTTATGCTGAACTATTGAAGTACCGTTTGTATAACAGATCACGAATCCTCTTGAGCAGCCAACAAGTACAATAAAAGTGTTGTTTGGATATAATTCACTCTGAACTTAACGTACCTGTCAGATTTTTTTAAGTTTAATGCAACTGTTTTTGGTCTGTTCTTCATTTGCAGGTCTTCATATTCAATGGCTTCTTGTAGCTTAACCTACAACAGTGAAAGAAAGTGTGATTAATCCTGTTGCAGGAGCACTTTCATAATAGAGGGATTCTATCAAAGTTAACCATCACCACACCTTCTTGGTTGGAGGTTGGAAAAAGTCTGAATCCCTGGAGTTTCCGTCTGTACTGCTCGTCTCACTTGCTTGGTCAGTCGGTGTCTCCCTTTAATTATTATAAAGCACAGTTAGCACAATTATTGAAACACCACAAAAGTGATAACATATTCAGAGAGAAAAGTTTACCCCTTTCGTGAACCTGCTGCTAGCACCATAGCACTGTGATGATTGAACCGTTTTATAATGGCAGCGTTACTGCTCTCCTTCACCGTCCTGTTTGCAGTAAAAGTTGTGGCTGGTGTTGTAGCATTGCCATAGCCCTGTTTCACAAAAATGAAAAAAAAAAAGATCTTAAGGTGAATGGACATAGAGGGAAAAAAAATAAAGAAGATGTTTTTCTTAGGGAATAGTAAATCTCACCTCATCCAGGGTTTTATCCTCTAAAGACAGAAGGTCCACCAATGGATTCTTTACCCCTTGAATCACCATGGACTTTAATCCTGAAAAAAACAGATTTTAAGCATTCATTCGGACTGATGGAAATAAATGTTGAGAAAAAAAGGCTAGAATGATCAGGCACTTATATTCAAAATTTGCAGCTGAGATTAATTTTTAACCTCTACCTTTTTCATCCTGCTTTGCACACTCAGAGAAGATATCCTGTGTCCCTGTGTTGATGCGGTCTCTGTGAAAATAATGGGACTGGAAAAAGCGAGTCCAGAACTCCTTCTCTGTCAGATTATGAGGTACATTTTCACTATACTTCTGTTTCACTGCAAATTAAACAAAAGATAGTAAAAGTACATTCAGTCAAAATCATAACAATTCCACTGAAAAACACCAGTCACACATACAGTATTACTTAGTGAAAAGAACATTGTCCACAGTTCAAAACAATCAGTAAAAGAATGGATGTGGTCTCATAATGAAACTAATATCTGAGCTTATAACACTTCCTGGTCACCACCTATTATCTAGCTTCAACTTTCATATGCTGTGTTTACCTGCAGGGTATGTCCTGAAGATTGATTCAATAATATCAGCTGTGAGATTATATCTCAAGCCATTGCAGCCATCTGTCTGCGGTCTGATGTCTGCCTGTGGAGCATAATAAAAGATTCAGTGAAATCTTGAGAGAACAGTGTCGTCGGTGCAAGGTTGTTGTAAAAAGAAATTCATGTATAGCAAAACATGAATACAGCTGACTGGTTGTTCTCACCAAAAAGGCTCCAGATATACCGACTTCTTGTTTGTTGCTGTTAGGTGCCAGGTCTGAATTGTTCAAGTCTCCTAATCGGTTTGCCCAGAATTCATCAGCACTGATCACTTGGCTCACCACAAGGTCTTTGTATAACTGAAAAAGCACTGGATCCTCCTGAAGCATCCTTGAGTCAAAGATTATGAGTATTAAAAACAGGACTTTAAAAAGGTGGCTGATTTTTTTCCGATAATTATTGTATCAGGACACTTTTGACTTTTTATCCTTTTAAATAAAGTAGTAAACCCATACATCTTGTGTTTTTTATCTCCCTGTCAAGGAGTTGATGCAGCTCTGATCAGATTAACAATACACCCACAGACCCTAGCATAAGAGGTGCCACAACCACAAAGTACACCTGACAGTCCTGCTTAAACAATTTTGCAAATTAACACTTCAAAATCTTCATTGTAAAAAATATATATTACATCATCAATTGGTGTTGTCACAACTTTACACCCATTTCACGGATAAAAAAGTGTAGTCATGTACAATGACTAAAAATGATGACTACAAACTAACAGCTAACTTACAGCACTTAAAACACAACTTCCTGGACAAAGACAAAGTTTACTTCTTGTTCTTATCAGGTTTTACTTATTCAATAGAATCAGAATCCTTTTATTGTCATTGCACAGTGTACAACGAAATTGAGCAGCATACGTGAATCACTCAATAGCAAAATATAAAAATATATTTAAAGACATTAAAAAAATAACTATTAAAAAAAGTGACAGGCAGTAGTGCAAAAAACAACCTATACTGCAGCCAGACACCAGGGGTCGGGGCATCTGCTGGAAGCTTCAGTTTGAGCCGAACGTCAATATGTCAACTGATTATACAGTCGATGTGAAGGACTGATGGAGGGGATGGGACCAGTCCTCTGTGATCAGGGTGGCTTTTCTGATCACAGAGTGTTCATACAGATGGGATAGTGGAGTTTGGGCTGAAACGGTTATCTTGCTAGCTTGAGCTGTGATTCGTGAAAGTTTTGTTTTTTGTTGTCATTTGCTGGGACGAGAGACTTTAATCTTTCAAAAGAGGTGTCACTGATGAATTTTGACCTTGTGGTTCCACAGTTTTAAGCTCTAAAACATAGTACGGTAAAAAGGCCAGAATTGGGTGGTTGTGGGGGTTAATAATTACTCTTTAAGAAAAGTCTTCTGGACATACCTGTTTTTCTCCTCCAATTCCTTGTTTGCTTTCTTTTTAAACTTGGGCAGTAACTGCTGCAGCAGCTCTTTCGCAGCCTCTCTGTCTTTGAGTGCTGTGCTCTCATTGGCAAAGTGGAATGTGGTGCTCTCACCGGTGTGAAGGACCAGCTGGAGCTGAATTTTGGCTTTACCATCAGGACTTATTTTCTGACCTGGACAGAAAACACATGCAAACATAAGCCCAACTGAAATGCAATATTATGCCTTTGTATGAGTGTGTATGTGTGTGTTAATGTGTGACTGAATACTCACAACGAATATCTGCATACAAGTGGCTGACTGTAAAGCGGTCCTTGCCCTCTGGGCTCCAGGCTATACGTTCAGCCATCAGGTAAAGTGTGCCATCCTGTTTCCTCTGACGAACCTTTTTCACCACGAGCAGCACCTCCTCTGAGAGAGATGCCATGGCACATTCAAATAACTAAGAAAGCATGAAACAGACAAAGATTACACAATGAATAAGCACGCGCAGCAGCAAAGAAACAAACTATTATTACTGGTCTTGCTGCTACAGGATTAGCATTAACGCTGTAAACTTAAACAAGAATAAAGCGAAAGACATTTAACCACGAGACACAAGCGTCAACTTTGTCAACTACTCAAGCTACAGCGTCAAGCTTTATACAAAACTTGTGTTTTATTCAGTTTCAAGACCTAAACTTAAGTCGAGCTCTGATTTATTGACAGTTTTATGATACCAACTTAGCTAGCTAACGTGAACAGTTGAGACAGGAGGAAGAAGTCTGAGTTAAACTTACTTTACCTTAAAAATAAATCAGTACGGAAACAAACACCTCGCTTTCCGTTAGCACATAATTCCAAGCTTAGATTCTCCAACAAATAAACTTTAAGGTGGATTTATTTCAAACAGAAACTTATTAATCTAATGTAAGACCTCCTGACTTCAGCGCCGACATGACTGCGAAGCTGTGTTACTCGAAAAACTGACCGGGTGGATGTCGCGGTTAAGCCGATCGTTCCGGTTAGAATTACCGTAGAGCAGTGATTCTCAAATTGGGATACGTGGGAGTAATGCAGGGGGTACGTGACAAATGTTAAAAAAGAATAAAAAAGAAAGAAAAGACATTTGCATCACCACGTACTAAAAAATTCTGATTAAGAACAACTTTAATACTGGGTGAGGAATTGAAGCAAAGTCCAAATACTGCTCAATGCCAAATAACCCCATTATTTATTTTTATTATTTATTTATTTATTTTCTCATTTCTGTGCAATACATTTCTTCCTTGTGCAACCCCCCCCCCCCCCCAGCTGCTATGATGTCTTCATTGTTACAATATTTATTGCACTGTTAATTCTGCAGTTTACGTTCTGTTTTATTTGTTCATTCTCTATTGCACTTTACTTCTACTATTATTTTAATTTAGCTCTTTTTCAGTGATATAGACTATATTAAGTTGTACAGTCTAAGGGGTGAGAGTTAATAAGCTACGCTTCTACTTACTCCTTTTTAGAATAAGTCATTTCTTTCATTTCTTTCATTATTTATTTCACTTTATTTTATACTGAAATATTGTTCAGCTTCCTAAAAAATTTCATTTATATATCATATTATAAAAACTGTTGGTAGTTATTAGAAAGCCCTGTATGATTTGCATATTCGGAAAGAATATAAAAACCAAACTCTATCAGCAGAAATGAGGAGAGAGCGATAAGTACAAGAAAAGAGAAATTCACTTAAAAAAAGAAATGCACTAAGAAAAGAAATGTCATTTGTTTTTTACTTTGATACATTTCGATGCTTCTTGTAGAATGAATAACTTACAAAGAGAGATAAGGAGAGGAAAAGAAATGCGTTAAAAAGTAATGTGATTTGATTTTTTTTGTAACCGTAATACATCTTGTTGCTTCTTGTTCGGCAGAAATAAACTCAAGTGCTCCTTGGGCCATACTAGCTGCCTCATTCTTGAATTATTACTGAAAATATTGCCCTACAAAAGTACAGAATCTAATCATCTTTTATTTCAATGCTATTATGACACTGTAAAACCCCATGCATACCTTTATTCACATTGTTTTCCCATAGAATTTCCTGAAAATTATTCCTGGCTATGCAAGGGGGTACTTGGCTGAAATTGGTTATGAAAAAGGGTACACAAGCCAAAAACGTCTGAGAGGAGTGCACAGAGGGGATCAGAACCACAGGAGATACAATGGCACTGATGTCAATGATGAGGGAATCTATCAGCCAATCAGAATGGAGCAGGCATCCATTAAAGCAGGGGTTCTCAAACTGTCTTATACAAAAAATCTGTAATTTTGCTCAAGGCATCCCCAAAAATGGACTAGAAATGCCATTGTTGGTATCCTTGCTTTTTTTTTTTTTTTTTAAAGTAAAATGGTTTTAATTTTACTTGTTATTTTAGCTATTTACTAATTGTGAATTTAGTTGTGTTAATCCTTTATAAGAGATACATTATTCAAACAAGAACTAGACAAATCAATACGTCATTGATTGATCGTGCTTCCATTGGGTTTTTACTGTGCAGCTTTGGCTTAAGGAAGATAAATCTTCAGACCAGAGTTTTAATACAATGTTGTGAGTTTATATATGTTATAAAAATAAAGATTATGCAGAATTTTTTGCAATCATACAGTGGCTGAGCTTGTGACCTCTGAGCAAATAATGACGAAGGTAACCATAATGTAAAAAAAGAAATTAACTCAAAGATGATTGTGCTGTGTAAGAACAAAATGTAAGACTATTCACATCAAATATATGTATGAAATGCAGCGACAAACATGTGCATTGAAATATCCAGAGGTAAAGAAGATTAAGAAGAGCTAGAAAAGCAATTTCTGAAGAAATTGCGCTGTGAATGCAGAAGCTGAAGCAGCTTGCGCTGAACTGCTAATGCAGAATCCTGAATATGCTGAATGACTGAATTTATCTGAAAATGGTTGAATGAATCTTGAAAAAGCTTGCGCCGAACTGCTGAATGCAAAATGTTGAAGGAGAACTCACGAACATGAACATGAAGAATTGGCTGAAAGGATGTGAAATAATGTCCAAAATGAATGAGTGAATTGAAGGTCAGGATTTCCAGGTCATTTCTCTCCTGGTCCACACTCTAAAATTCAAATCCTCACTCTACAGTTTGAACATTCCACCACATACACACCAATGTTAAATTGCTGCAAGGGCTGAGAAACTTAATGACTTTTGAAGGAAATTTGTGAAGAAACTATAAATGCAAGAAAGGAGCTGAAATATACTGAAGAAAGCCAAACGATGGCTGAACATTTTGCAGGTTGAATGAAGTTTCTGGTTGAAAGTATGACTGAATGAGAAGGGTCTGAATGAGGCTGAAGGAATTCCCTGAAATCTTCAGAATCTGAAGCTCTCCCAGTCATTCCAGATGGAAGAAAAATTGTAAAAAAGTGAAATATCTCTGAAAGTATAAGTGAAACCGGTCTGAAAAGTCATAGCGCACCAGTCCTGAGCGAGTCGGTCGTTTTGAAGTTTGAACGGTGAAAATTGGTTGAAATTTGTGGGAGAAGAAGCTATCCAAAAAAGTGGGCCGAAGAAGAATAAGAAGAAGAATCTTAAACTTTTTTGACACAGAAGAACATAAGCTGTGAATAGCTTGCTGCATTCACAGCAATCAGTGTCTTCAGTCCTCCACTCTACCAACTGAGCTATCAGAGTGAGTGGGTACAGAAAGCAGGAGATCCCTTTCACAAGCCTACAAAAAAGGAAACAAGGGAAAATCACTGTACCTTTGTGTTGGCTCACTTCATCTCACATGCCAAAAGTCTTCTCAAAAGTCACAAAACACACCTTCAAAATGAAAAATTTAACTCTGGTCTAAAGGTCTTGAATTTCTAGGCAGACCAACAATTAAACATTACATAGATAGGGCCATTGGATCTCATTGATCGAAGTTGAGGCACAGTCGAAAGTGCTGGAGAAAGCAAATGCTTCGAGCGGGAGTTGAACCAGCGACCTTAGGCTCACTGCTATTAATCAGTGTCTTCAGTCCTCCACTCTACCAACTGAGCTATCAGAGTGGGTGTACAGTACAGAAAGCAGGAGATCCCTTTGACAAGCCTACAAAAAAGAATACAAGAAGGGTAAGTGAATATCACCGTACCTTTGTGTTGTCTCACTTCATCTCACATGCCAAAAGTCTTCTCATAAGTCACAAAACACACCTTCAAAATGAAAAATTTAACTCTGGTCTAAAGGTCGTTTTTGTCTAGGTAGACCAACAATAAAACATCACATAGATAGGGCCATTGGATCTCATTGATCGAAGTTGAGGCACAGTCAAAACTGCTGGAAAAAGCACATGCTTCGAGCAGGAGTTGAACCAGCGACCTTAGGATCACTGCTTTAATCAGTGTCTTCAGTCCTCCACTCTACCAACTGAGCTATCAGAGTGGGTGTACAGTACAGAAAGCAGGAGATCCCTTTGACAAGCCTACAAAAAGTGAAACAAGCAGGGTAAGGGAAAATCACTGTACCTTTGTGTTGGCTCACTTCATCTCACATGTCAAAAGTCTTCTCATAAGTCACAAAACACACCTTCAAAATGAAAAATTTAACTCTGGTCTAAAGGTCGTTTTTGTCTAGGTAGACCAACAATAAAACATCACATAGATAGGGCCATTGGATCTCATTGATCGAAGTTGAGGCACAGTCAAAACTGCTGGAAAAAGCACATGCTTCGAGCAGGAGTTGAACCAGCGACCTTAGGATCACTGCTATAATCAGTGTCTTCAGTCCTCCACTCTACCAACTGAGCTATCAGAGTGGGTGTACAGTACAGAAAGCAGGAGATCCCTTTGACCATCCTACAAAAAGTGAAACAAGCAGGGTAAGGGAAAATCACTGTACCTTTGTGTTGTCTCACTTCATCTCACATGCCAAAAGTCTTCTCATTAGTCACAAAACACACCTTCAAAATGAAAAATTTAACTCTGGTCTAAAGATCTTTTTTCTCTAGGTAAACCAACAATTTAACATCACATAGATAGGGCCATTGGATCTCATTGATCGAAGCTGAATTATAGAACGAAACTGCTGGAAAAAGCACATGCTTCGAGCAGGAGTTGAACCAGCGACCTTAGGATCACTGCTATAATCAGTGTCTTCAGTCCTCCACTCTACCAACTGAGCTATCAGAGTGGGTGTACAGTACAGAAAGCAGGAGATCCCTTTGACAAGCCTACAAAAAGTGAAACAAGCAGGGTAAGGGAAAATCACTGTACCTTTGTGTTGGCTCACT
>RPOG01002578.1:0-88517 GCA_008086565.1 Thalassoma bifasciatum | reverse complement strand
CGGTTTGTTTTGTTTGTTGCTGAATCAAATTGAAAGTAAAAAGTTCATGAAGTGAAAACCAATTTTTAATGCATGAACTTGTTCCAGCTGTAACACCATCAGCACATAAATATGTTTAATCTCCTCAAAAGGCCAGCGATTTCTTCCGCGTGATAAAAACACTCATACATATTTACAGCGCGCTCATTATACAGTCCAGTAAAGTGAAATATATCTGGCATGTGTTCATTTGTCTCTTCCACTGGAACTAATGTGAATTTAAAACACTCAGCCTCACTAACGTCTCTGTGAGGCTTTTCTTGCTGCAGCGTGTCGATGCTGACATGCTCTTCATGACTTCTTACATGCTGTGGTTTCATAAGTTTAATATTTACTATGTTGGGTCTCTTCATCTTGTACCATAGCATGCAGAAAGCTCATGATGAGAACTCAACGAAGCACAAATATAGTTTCATCATGGAAGCAAAGGTTGTGGAGATTAGACAATTACCCATAGGATTAAAAACAGCTTTGGCGAGAGTCAGTGTAGATTGTTAAGTTTGTCGCCTTTTGTCTTGTTCCTTTGTGTTTCAGACCAATAAACCAATGATTTCTGCATTTCCACTCAGAAAGAACAGAGGTGTTCTCATTCAGTCACCACTTGAATGCAAAGTCATGTTAGTTTACGTGACTTCACAACTGTGAGTTTCAGTTAACGGAAACCTCCCAAAAATGCACAGAGACTTTCAAAATAAAACACACTCTTGGCCCTTTTCCACTGACTCGCCTTGGCCCTACTCTACTCGCCTCTACCCGGTTTGTGTTGCGTTTCCATTCGTGCGGTACTACGCGGCAGATGCCAGTTTTTAGTACCTACTCTACCCTGGGTTCCAAGCGAGTAAAGCCGATACCAAAACGTGACGTGGACGGACTGCCGGCCACTCGTTGGTCACCGAAGCTTCACTTTCTGACTCTTTACAAATCACTTACAAGAGGCAAACAAATAATTCAGCGACGGGTTTTTAATGACATTTAAACCCGACGGCACAGAACCAGACTGAATGAAGACAAAATACAGCCCTAAAATGCTCCTTCATGATTCCTAAATAAGTTAAAAGTCCTTTTTAAACGAAAAAGAAGTTAACAGCAAAGATAGTTCGGTTCAAAGAGTCTTTTAAATTAAATCAGAGTTCGTCGGCACAGGAGCGATATGTCTGCCACAAGAGTCTTTAAGCACCAATCAGTCCATTAATCCACAGGGATCCAAAAAGGAAAACCAGTTCATATAGGAATGATTGATCAACAAAAAATCTCTGGTATACCAGGCCCAAAAATAAAAAATTAAAGTGATCTCACTGGATCCAGGGAAGAGTTGATGTCAGGAAGCAGCTCCTTCGTTTTCCTCCGCGTGCAGCAGCACCAGGCTGTTGTTTACCTCCGTTGTCATGACGACCGACATTGAGCCACTGTATTACTTTAATGAAATCTTTTGAAAGCTTTTTTTTCTTCCTTTAAAGACCACGGTGGCACATATGTTAGTACAAAATTATGTTTGTGTCACGTTATAGATGACATACACGCACTTCTGCGCAGCACTTTAGTGCAGCTGTGTTATAAGATCCACGCCCACCGTGAGTCTGTAGTCGGGCTAGAGGAAAAGGTAACCAAACCGTGTAGAGCCGAGTAGAGTAGGGCTGGAATTGTATAGTGGAAAAGCGCCATATGTCAAAACCTCTTAGGACTGGGGTGAACAATTAATTTTTTACAAGGGGCCACATGGGAAACCTGATCTGTTTCAAAAGAGCCACACCGACAAGAATCCAAACTTGTTCTACATAATATTAATTTTTCCCCCATTTTAAAATACATTTACCTAAATATTTTGATTATCTGCTACTAGAGGTAACCAGAAGAATAAGGAATTTCTGTAAACATGTGAAACTGTAGAGTAGGTCAAATGGGAGAATATTACAATGGACGTGATAAACAGTAAAACTAGGACTAAAAGATCAGCAAAAATTGTCTAATTGCAATTATTTTTCACTATGTTGTAATTGCAATGTATAATGTGATTATTTTTAGGTTCCTCATCATGTGTTGTTTTCAGTTGCAGTATTGAAGGGGATGATATATTTTTTGGCTTCCAGATAATGAAAACCTAAAATTCAGTGTCTAAGAAAGTTGGAATATTACATAAGATCAATAAAAAAGGGAGATTTTAAACAGAAATGTCAGGCTTTGAGAAAGTTTTGCTACTCTCAGACTGTTTTTCAAGTTTTCTCCCAATTTTTTGCCAATTTTTACCCATTTTTGCTGTTTTTTGTACAGTATGACAACTTTCCAAGTTTTTCTAATTTTCTTGCCAATTTTTGTTGCTTTGTGTCCAATTTAGTCACCTTTCACATTTTTTCGCCTCTTATGTTCGATTTTTGCTACTTACTGACTATTTAAGTTGTCTCCCAACATTCTCGCCATTCTTTTATGCTATTTGACCATTTTTCCACCTAAAATCTTTTTATTGCTCTTTTTTGTTTTGTTTTGTTTTTGCAACTTTTTACTATTTAGATTTTTCTTTTTCTTTTTTTTTAAAGATATTTTTTTGGGCTTTTCTGCTTTTAATTGGATAGGTGTTGAGGACAGTGGATAGAGTATGAAAGGGGGTAGAGAGTGGGGAATGACATGCGGGAAACAGGCCACAGGCGGGAAACGAACCCGGGCCACCCGCTCGAGGGCAAACCTCATGGGTTAAGTAACAGTGGTGTAAAGCATAAAACATCTACCGCAAAGAAAATTTTTCTGATAATCTGACATATTTCAGTTTACAGAAATATTGCACATTGCGATTACAATATTGCAACAGGCCATATTGCGATTTAATCTAATTTGCAATTAATTGCCCAACCCTGGTAAAAACACAAACAATCTTTGCATTAGACTTTCTGCCATGTTAAGCTTGTTTGTTTCCACATTTAACATTTTTGCTTCATTTTACCTCTTCAGTGATAAAAAATCTATCCGTTTTGAGCTTGAACAAACACATAGAAATCTGGATTATTTCCAGAGGTGGTGATTATTGATGATAGAGACTCTAGATTTTGGTTTTGTTGAACTTCATCTCTTGTTGCTGTTTACATAGAGCTCATGTGCATAAGTGTGTCCATATGGAAGTAATGGAAATGTCATGCTTTTGAAAATAAAAGCATAGCTGGATGGAATTTCCTTTTTTTTTTCTCATTTATATTCTGACCTATGATTGACTTCCAGTCGTCCCCCTGACAGGGACGCCCAAAGGGCCGGATGTGGACCCTAGGCCTTAATTTGCCCATGTCTGTCTTAGGACCATGAACGTCTGCATCAAATATCATTGGCAAACTTTCAGTGTTTGTCTACCGTCTTGTCTCAAACTATTTCCGTCTAAAACCTCAGAGTCCTCCTCCGCACCTGAACCTCCTCTTTTGTTCCTCTGCTGTTGAACACATCCATTAAAACCTCTCAATAGAGACTCGGCTGCTGAATGTTATCACCACCATCCAATTACTTCCAGCGGAGTGACACCCTCCTCAAATCCTCCTCCTCCTCCTCCTCCTCTCCCCTCAGCCTCTCTCCATCGCTCCTGAAGACATCCTTTCACCTAGGGCAGCGTATGCTACATATTTCTGTGGAGCAGGGCAGCCTAATTGAATTGGGCTCTCTCTTCATCATGCTACACTTACTGAGCGCGGTGTAATCAATGAGAGGGGCCTTGCAGAGAAAGGTCCCGGCTCTTAGATGGCTGATTTATGGTTCTGCGTGGAGGAGGCAGTGAGTCTGTGAGTGCACGGTAAAGAAAGAGGGAACGATGACAGAAGTAGCTGCTGTGCTCCTCCATGCATCAGAGAGTTACAGAGACAACACGGCCGCACCATCCAGATAAACGTCCACGAGAAACGATGATAAACATTTGAGATGAAGGAATTGCTTCTTTGTTTACCAAAGAAACTCTGAAGAGAAGCAAATCAATATCATCTTGTTCTGTAGCTCCTGATCCCCGGCTCCCTGAGCAAGGCTGAATACATAATGCAGTCAAAGTGAATCATAGTTTAATGAAGAGGGAAAGTGCAGGACATTAGAAACAGGAGACTCATTCCCTCCTCTAATCAGCAGAACGACGCAGTCACCGGAGACCAGCAGGTCATCCCGCCCTCATTTACCGCCACGCTATGGAGTGAGCGCTCTGCAACTACGACTACAGGATCTGATTTATTCGTTTACATGTTAGGTCAATGCTAATTAGCAAAGAGAAGGTAGAAATAAGGCCAATTAGGGTCTTAATGTAAATTATTTATCGCTTCAGTGTTTGATCAGGGGCTGGTTTTGAAGCACTTAAGGGATCTGTTCAGTATTGTCAATATTTGTTTGCTAAGTTGCCAAAAACGATCAAATATTCATGCAGCAGCCAGTTTGCTTTGATTTTATATAATAGAGGGAATCGAGGCGGACAACAGCGAGCGTCAGCATCTGAGGGAGGAAGTCACAGAGGAAGATCACTGATGCTGATTGTGCATCGTTGGCTGCACTTCCTGCTCCTTCTCAAGGTCTGATAAACAAGGCAAACAGCTCTGATCATGTTAAAGCTAAATTTTAAAAAAAACCATACTGTTTGTGGAGCATTTATTACTTTTGACCAATGACTGTATATAGAATGGACAGCGTGCTTCCGCCTGTCACCGTTCTACGTTTTTGAAGCCAAAAAAAACCGTTTCTCTAGCCGCCATTGTGCAGCCAGAGTCTGCGCAGTAGAGAATTTCCGGTGGAGCAGAGTAAAAAAGAGAAATAAAAATATTTATTTCTTCTTCTTCAGAAGGTTTAGTCTCCTTTTGGCTCTTTCCCGAAGTTTCTTATATCCCTGGTAAAAACTACTCATGAACGGCAGCTGTCAACTATCGTAAAACAAAACTTATATCACGGTTTTTAACGTCCAATAACTAATGAGAAACTAACTTCTCAGAAAAAAAAACACCCGAACACCATGCAGCCAGATGACATCGTCATACTACCTTAGCGTAAGGATGAGAGAAACGTTTCTACGAGGTATCGTAATTTTTTTAATATTCCCGGCTCATATCTGGAATACATGGGGAGGCGGGGCTTATGACCTATACTGCAGCCAGACACCAGGGGGCGGGGCATCTGCTGGAGGCTTCAGTTTGAGCCGACCGTCGTTACCTCCACTCATTATACAGTCTATGCTTTTGACCAGCTCAACAAAATCCCGTTTCAGGACTTTAACGTTTCACTTCTGTCTCATTAGTTTTCAAAAGTACAGACAGAGAATGAGTGGACAGTGTTGTTTCACCTGCAGCAGCAGCAGCGACGTTAGTAACTGATCCAAACTGACAGGTGTAAAGAGAAGAGTTAGCAGGATCAGAGGTGATGTTTGGTTTTTCAGACAACAAGAGTCATGGAGGTAACACCTCATTATAAACGGATAAGAGTGAGAATATTTCCAGATCAGTTAGGAGCTGTAATATGCAGCACTGATTATTCAGATTTAGAGAAATATTTGTGAAATATATTTGTCAAATATTACAGGTTGAATATTTCATCTAAATGTTAAATGTTATATATACATGTTAAAAATACATGTCCTGATTCTAAATATTTAGCTTTGATATCTTAACATCTAAGATTTCTAAATATTCAGCTTCGATATCCAAACACTTTCAAAGATTGATAAATATTTAGCTTTGATTTCTAAACATGAAGTCAAGATTTTTAAATCTTGAGCATGGATTTCTAAATATTATACAAATATTTCTAAATATTAAGCAATGATATCTGAATATTTGCAATGATGTCTAAATATTTAGTCAAGATTTCTGTATCTTGAGCAAAGATTTCTAAATTTTCCGTTTTGATATTTAAATATTTTTCAGTGATTTCTAAATATAAAGTAAAGATTTCTGATCCTTCTGCTTTGATATCTTAATATTTATCTCAGATTTCTAAATCTTGAGCAAAGATTTATAAAAAATTCAGTTTACATTCTAAATTTTAATCCAAGATTTAAAAATGTTTATCCAAGTTTTATAAATATTTAGCTTTGATATTCTAATATTTATGTTATATTTCAAAAATTTCACATAGATTTGGAAATATTTAGAAATCTAAGATTTCTGATTATTTAGCTTTGATAACAGAAATTTATCTCAGATTTCTAAATATTAATCAAAGGTTTCCACACATTTATCTAAGATTTTCTAATTTTTAAGTTTTGATATCTGAACATTTTCAATGATTTCTCAACTATTTGCAATGATTTCTAAATATAAAGTCAAGACTTCTAAATATTTTTCTATGATTTCTAAATATGAAGTCAAGATATTTCTCAACCTTGAGCAATGATTTCTAAATATTCAGCTTCGATGTCCAAACACTTTCAAAGATTTCTAAATACTTTGTCAAGATTTCTAAATTTTGAGCTTTGATGTCAAAATATTTTTCAATGATTTCTAAATATGAAAACAAGATTTCTAAACTTTTAGCTTTGATATCTTCATATTTATCTTAGATTTCTGAAAATTTAGCTTCAATTTCTGAAAACTAAAATCAAGATTTCTATACTTATGCAAAGATTTATAAACATCCAGTTTACATTCTAAATATTTATCTAAGAATTAAAAAATGTTTATCCAAGATTTCTACATATTTAGCTTTGATATCCTAATATTTATGTTATATTTCAAAAATTTCACATAGATTTGGAAATATTTAGAAATCTAAGATTTCTGAATATTTAGCTTTGATAACAGAGATTTAACTTAGATATAAATATTAATCAAGGGTTTCCACACATTTATCTAAGATTTTCTCATTTTTAAGCTTTGATATCTGAACATTTCCAATGATTTCTCAACTATTTGCAATGATTTCTAAATATTAAGTCAAGACTTCTAAATATTCAATTTTAATATTTTAATATTAAGCCAAGATTTCTAAATATTTATCTATGACTCCTTAATATTTAGCTTTGATTTCTAAATATGAAGTCAAGATATTTCTAAATCTTGAGCAAAGATTTCTAAATATTCAGCTTTGATATCCAAACACTTTCAAAGATTGATAAATTTTTAGCTTTGAAATCTTAATATTCATCCAAGTTTTCTAAATATTTAGCTTAGATTTTTAAATATGAAATCAAGATTTTTAATTTTTTGAGTTGATATCTTAATATTTATCTAAGATGTATAAATGTTTAGCTTAGATTTCTTTTTTTTTTCAATAACAATTTTATTGAAGATTTTTCAAACATTACAACATTTATAAAACACGTACGAAGACATAACCAGAAAAACTAAAATCAGTCACTACAACAATAAACATAAAGGTAAAAATAACCCAAAACAGACAATATACTTACGACCAAAAAGTCAAATAATGTAAGACATAGAAAATAAAACAAAATAAAATAAAATAAAACACCCCATTTCTTCAACAGCTCATTTCCAGGTTGTGTTGACCTACTAAAGTCTATTAAATTTAAATCTAATCCGGCCTCAGCCTGGATGAGAATGTCCAGTGCCCGAATTCAGTCCAGAGGGCTTCCAGTTCAAGTAAGAGAATCCTTTTGACAGTAAATCAAGGCTCTCTCTCTCCGTGGGGAGATAGTCCATGAGTGGTTGCCAGGTGATCAAGAATAACTGTTCATTGCCCTTCATCACTGCACTAATCCTCTCGTGTGGAAGAACAGAAAAGATTTCCTTGTACCACAAAGTGACAGTGGAGGTCTGTCCTTGGTCCACCTCAGCAGTTTACATTTTCTTGCCAAAAGAAACAATTTATCTAGTAATTTAAATTTAAGAGAGGGGAGTGATATAGACTTGGATGGTAGACCAAGTAGGAAGAGACCAGGATCCTTGGTTACTTTAGTTTTGAGAATGCCACCAAGTTCTTTTGCTATACAGGACCAGAACCGCGATATGTATTTACATTGCCAAAACAGATGAATATAGTCCTCTCTTTCTCTGAGACATTTCAGGCATTGCGGTGACAACCCTGGGTCCATCTTATTCCGAATATAAGGTGTTATGTGTAATCTATGAACAATTTTATATTGAGTTTCCCTCAATCTATTGCAAGAAAACACATTTTGGATACAATTCAAAGCTTCTTTCCAGTCATCTTCAATGTACTCATTATTTAGGTCCCTTTCCCATTTACGCTGGACATTTAACAAACTTGTTGTGCAAGTATCATGTAACAAGTGGTAGAAGGAGGAAATAAAATGGGTATTGTTCTTGCAGTTAATAAGGAAGGATTCTGGGGCACTTAATTTAGGGATATTGAGGGAGGGGAGATTCAGTTCCCTAATAAAATGACGAATCTGTATTAGCTTAGATTTCGAAATTATTTACGATGATTTCTACATCTTGGGGTACGATTTCTAAATATTTAGCTTACATGCAAATCCGCACTCCCGCCCGCTGGAAGCACCAAAATAAAAGTTTGAGGGAGCGATTGAGCCAAGCGGGATTTTGAGAATGTTGAACGAATTAGTGGAGAATATTGGAAGGGCATATTCCTCTAAATTTGTGCCTTTTTGTGTTGTATAACGTTTAAAATCAACAATTTAGTTATTCTACAGCCATCATCAGACAATATTAGGAGATAATTTGGAAAAAAAATAACCTGCATTCTGCTCTTTTAAGTCTTAATTCTAATGGTTAGATATAGAAACGTGTTTGTTCAGTTTTTCATTTGGTTCATTTTCTGGTTTTCGCAGTCACTCAGTGAAATGTGCTGAAATGAAGCAAACAGCTTCACTTGCTTAGTTTAAAAAAAAACTCAAACAGAGAGGAAACAGCTCGTCTGTCTGGTAACTCTTGGCAGGAGAGCAAAGAGGCTTATTTTCCAAAATGTTCCACTTCGACAGTCTGCTGTTTAAAAAAAACATTATGCTTTCTCTCTTTCCTCGAAGTAAAGCCGTCCTGTCATCTTTTATTCATTCTGTGATAATTTGCCTTCGTCGTTGTCTCCTTCTCCTCCGTCTGCGGCGTCACGAGTGTTTTATCTTATGATGCAGGTAAATGTGTCGCAGCTCTGAAGTTTCAAAAACAGAACGAGGAGAAACCACAATAAAGAGCTTTAGGAAACATCCAAAGCTCTCTCTCTGAATTATCCTCCCAGGCTCTCCTCCAGGCGCTGATTTAAATAGCTTGAGGAACTGAGACTTTCCCACATATTATTATTTTTTCCTCCAGTTAGAGAAAACACAGACTGTTCGCAAGTGTGGGAGAGAAATCCTCCAATTATTAAGAATGGGTTTCAGACACAAGAGCCCTGCTTTTGAAGTTTTTGTCCCAGATTCTGAGACTTTTGATCACATCTTTGGGATCAAATCTTTCATCCATTCAGCAGCGTGAAGCTAAAGACGACGCTGTGTGCTGTTTCTGTGCCCGACAGTCAAGATAACTTAAAGTTAAGAGTGAGGGGAACTTTCATTCACTTTGTGCCCATTAAAATCTGGCATTTCAAAAGTTCAGGAGTCAGAAGTTTGGCTCCTAATAACAAGCAAATTTTCACTTTAATTTTGTTTTTTCACATGTAATTACTCTGGCATTTTAAGAAGGATCTGGCCTGTTAGTGAGTAATTGGATGGACTTTTTAGACACACGTCTCATTCGCTGTTCTTCTCACCTCTTGTGTTTTTTCTTTTAAAGCTTCTGCTCACATCTGTGTCACATCCTCCAGCGCAGCGTTTGATTGGATGTCGTTAAGTGACAGACATGAGTGGGAGGTTTCCAGAGCAGACAGGGACACAGGAACTGTAAGGTAGACTCTCTTCATGAAACAAGGTGACTAACGCTGAATGGACGCCCCCAGGATGTTTGTGTCCTTTTGCCAGGGTTGAAAACAAGGTTGCACCTTTTTCCCCCGTCAGAGGAGAACCACAAATTCTCGTCCACTAATCATTCAGTTGTCAGGATGATCACGTCAGGATGATGCAGCCGAAGGAGGTTTTTTTTCCAAGGGCGGTGATTCCTGCTGGATTATTTAACCTCTAGAGTTTAACAGAGGGATGTTCGGGAGAATTAAAATGACTAACATACAGTGGTGTGTGCAAAGGGGGGGAAGGGGGGAGTCTCCCTCCCTCTGGGCCCAATTGTAAAACACGTGCAAAAGTGCACTTGAAAAAACTATATCTCAGGAGTGGTGTTGGTTCACAGAACATATGAAGGGAGTGCACATTCAAACACTGAATCCAAAGCAGCTTCACAGGTTTATTTTCAGTTCCTCATTAGTTTGAAACAGATGGATGTGGATGATTTCGTCTAAACAAAAGTACAAAGGAAATATTAGAATGCTACATAAATCTATACAAAGGAATAAATAAAAATAATAACTGCATGACTTACTTCCACCTGTGTTTAAACAACTTCTGTTTGGTCGGGTAACTTCTAAACTACTAAAGCAAACAGATAAAACAAACATCTCAGCACATCATTTTACTCAGTTCTTGACATATTTCAGTCCATTTATTCATTTTCACTCACATGGTGTCTCTCTTTGTTCTGCTGAGGATTTGGAGGGAAAAAAGAGGGAGGCAGAGGCATACCTGGTGGAGTTTTATAGATTTTGGTGGGTGTGGTTAGGTGTGATTGATGGGAGAAGCCATTTTGAGTGTAGCTGGTTACAGGTGGAGGATTTGGGATTTAACAGCACTCTTGAGAGCAAAAACACACCAAAAACACCACCTGGTAAAAATTTAATTAACTGTCCTCTCAGGAGAGAATCACACTAAAATGTTCTCTCAGGGAGCCAAAACACATGCAAAAGTGTCCCCTTTGGTGACAAACTTGCTCCCAACTGCCTTTTAGGGAGCCAAAATAAGTGATGAAGTGCCATCCTGGTTTGGGAATACACATATCTGCCCCTCAGGCTGTTAAGAAAAAAGGTAAACTACCCTCCTGGGAGCCTGAACATGTGCTTAAAGTGTTCTCATGGAGCCAAAATGCTTGAAGTGTCCTATTGGGAGCCAAAAGTTGTGCCAAAGTGTTCTCTTAAGGGCCAAAATACATGCAAAAGTGCCTCAATGGGACGGAAAACATGTGCTCAAAGGTCCTTTTCTGAGCCAAATTTCGATAAAGTGCCCCCTTTGGTGCCAAACTTGTGCTTAAGTGCCCTCTTAGGAGCTAAAACAAATGCTGAAATGCCGTCCTGGTTTGGGAACAAACAAATCTGCCCCTTTGGTTGATTAAAACATAATTCTTTTGGGAGCCAAAAGCACACTAATTGTGCCTTTTTCTTTCTTCTGCCCATTTCCTTCAAAATGTCCATGCACACTTCTTCTGACAAAGGATGTATTTTAACTGACTTCTGCTGAGGCTTTTCTGAAGCATGTGCATCAATTTTACATAAGAATTAAAAGCTCAGAGCAGCTGAAGTGGATACAATCAGGCCTATTCTGACAAAACTGGACTCACAATCCGGACTGAGAGTGGCTGAAATGGAGCTTTATTTCCAAATGTGGAGGTTGAGGTTTGAAGAGCTGATCCAGGCAGCAGAGAGGCTGAACTGAGAGGCAGATTGGTGAACAACGGACGAGGCAGGTGGTTGGAAAATACAGCGAGCAGATCAAAGCAGAGAACAAAGATTAAAAAAACATCCAGGTTTTGACTTTCAGGTGGACTTCAAAACAACTCCTGGGTTACACAAACAAGCTGACAGCATTATTTATCATTTATTTATTAGAATAACTTCATTTCTTATTCATTACTTTCGCTCATAATGAAACTAATCTGTTGTTTTTATGTTGCTGTGTTTTAATAAGAGACTGTGTGAGCTGTTTTTAATTTGCCCTCAGTGGAAACGAACTGATTGGAGCTTGATTAACACATGGCAGGAGGGAAATGAACGGACACACACACAGGAAGCAAACAAGACACAGTCTAAGGGGTAAACAGCCGAAAAATTTAGCAAAACAATGAATATTAATAGCATTCATGGAGTCCTTTATCACTTTTATAATTTATCAGGTTTGAAACTGATGCTTTTGTAATTTTAGATGCTTCATCTCCTGACTGTTTGACATTTCATTATCAGTTTCAGGTTTTGTTACAGGCAACTTTTTCATCATATACTTGATGAACTGTGTAATGAAAATAGTTTACATCTAACTCAAACCACATGACTTAGCATAAAAATGCATTGTAATGAGGAGAAAAATCATCAACTCAGCAGAGCATTGAATGTTTTAGACTCCTTTCCCCCTGTGATATTTCTCTTTTCAAGCTTTCATAGTCTCCTCGAGCTGAATTCTTTTCAAAGTTTTCATCTATGTTTACTCTTGGTACCAAGAAGGCACTTTTGGGGCTCTTTACAACACACGAGATGGGGCAAGACCCTACTCCCATCTCTTTTGTGAACACCACTGGGGAGTTCAGACCATTGACTGTATATAGAATGGACAGCGTGGCTCCGCCTGTCACCGTTCTACGATTTTGAAGCCAAAAAACCCCGTTTCTCTAGCCGCCATTGTGCAGCCAGAGTCTGCGCAGTAGGGAATTTCCAGTGGAGCAGAGTAAAAAATAGAAATAAAAATATTTATTTATTCTTCTTCAGAAGGTTTAGTCTCCTTTTGGCTCTTTCCCGAAGTTTCTTATATCCCTGATAAAAACTACTCACGAACAGCAGCTGTCAACTATCATAAAACAAAACTTATATCGCGGTTTTTAACGTCCAATAACTAATGAGAAACCAACTTCTCAGGAAAAAAACACCCGAACACCATGCAGCCAAATGACAGCGGCATACCACCTTAGCGTAAGGATGAGAGAAACGTTTCTACGAGGTATCGTAATTTTTTAAAGTTTTCTTGGCTCATATCTGGAATACATGGGGAGGCGGGGCTTATGACCTATACTGCAGCCAGACACCAGGGGGCGGGGCATCTGCTGGAGGCTTCAGTTTGAGCCGAACGTCGTTACGTCCACTCATTATACAGTCTATGGTTCAGACCCATATAAAAACAAAAAATCCTGTGCTTTTATTTTGAAGGGGATTTTTTAAGCATTAAAGGTTGGGTCTGCAAGAAATTGTCCTTACTGTTTGTACACACAACATCCAAACTTGGCTCTTCCTGCATAGCTCATTGCCATAGCAACACATGAAAACACTCACCAGCCGAGTGAGCACCTGCAGCATCACGTTTCTATGTGGAAGAGACTCAAGAGCCGTACACCTGACGTCCTGCAGGTAAACGAAGCATCCTGCAAATATTGTATCATTCTTCCTTTGTGCTACTGCCGCTATCATCGCCACTCGGGACATCAACACTCAAAGTCACGTGTCTACTGCTTGGCTGTGATTGGCTGGTCACAACAACTACTCTCCACCCAGAAACATCTGGAGTCAACCAAAACATCAACACAACAGGCAAAAGAGGGGGTTGATGCAGACAAAAACACTGACACTCATGAAAAGAGGCCCAGAAATGACAATTAAGCAGGATTATTCCTGTAAGAGTTGACATTTTATATATCAGGAAAATCCTGCAGACCCTACCTTTAAAGCCTAGTCTAAAATGTGCGTCTTTATGTGTGTAATTCCAGGACTTTGAAACCAGTTATCCCCTATTGACCTCCACTCACGCGGAGCAACAAATAAACAAATAAAAAGTCACATTTGTCAGATTCAAAAGTCAAAATTTCAACTTTGTATCTCAAATTTGAGACTTTCTAACTAAATATTTTGACTTTCTATATCAGAATTTTGACTTTTTAACATAATTTCGATTTTCATTTCAAAATGTGAACAAAATATGAACCAAAAAATTGCAACTTTTCAATTTTATCTTTTTATTTTTTTTTACTGAGGGAGAGGGGTTTCCAAAGATGAAGGTGTAGTAGTAGGTCAGTTTAGTAAATACAGTAAATAGATTTCAATTTCAGTTCTTGTGGGTTGTTCCTGGTTTTTGAAGTGGACACTCAAGGAACTGCAACTTTTTTTTCATTTCCACGTTTCGTTCTTCTATCAACATCGGAGGTTCCTGTTTGGATTTCAGGTTTACTGAAAATCAACATTCACATTTTCAACTCTGTCGGTTTGTATTTTGCAGCTGAGGCTGTGCTGCTTGGATTTTCTGTTCAGACTCTGTTTTTCTTTCAACCTGAACCATGTCTTCTCGCTCTGACACAATCATCGCAGCGTTGACTGAAAGTGGCTGCTGGGTTGTTTTCTCCACAGTTCACCGTCAGGTTATTTGTTCTGAACACTAGAAGAGAGTTTAAATCGACTGTTTGTGACAGGAGCAGAAACCTGAAGTCCATAATAAGAAATGTTTTCAGACATAAGCTTTATGACCCATCCACTGGTTGCAAGATTCCTTCGATTATTTAGACAAAACAAAAAAAATAGAACAATAAAAAGTTTTGCCCTGCCCTTGTGGCACCTTTGGTCTGAATTTTTCAGACACGTCTTCATTAAAATCACCATTTTGCCTGTGGAGAACTGTGCTGAAATACACTGATGCAACGAGAATGTGCTAGAAGCAATGTTTAAAAAGCGAATTCAGTGACTCCGCTGAAATATGGAGCTTGTCGGGGTTGAAGGGCCATCAATCAAAAGCAAAGGCTTTCCTATTTCCACCAGACTGTGATATAAATCTACTGACTCACTCTCGCCTTGTGTTATCCGACAGTGTTCAATTTATCACGCAGACTTTTTGAAATTAGAATATATCTGTGTTTTCTCTTTGTGCTGGAAAAAAAAGTGTTATTTGAACACAGCGTGAGATGAAGTGATAGCTCCAGGGTGAAATGAGGGTAAAAGTGAAGTTTGAACTCCAGGTTGCCTCAGGGTGAAGTGTCTTATTATACAGGTGAGAATCTGTTAATTTCTGAATTTAGAGCAGAGTTTATTTCTTCTGCAGTGATTCAAGAGAAATATTTACTTGAGTTGAAAATTCAGTTTTTGCCCAATTAATTTTGAATGAAATACTCGAGCTGAATTATAACACTAGTTTCAAAGTGCATGGCTGAATGGTCTTACGTACGGTAAGGGAAGGGTCATTCAAGTGAGTTTTTTGTGCTTTTGGGGTAAAATGTATTGAATACAACAGGATTCAAATAAAAGCTGATGACTTGACGACATGAAACTGTGTCGACAAAAAAGCCCATAATAAGCCAGCTTCAAATGAAACTGACCTCACACTCTAGAATATGTCTTTTAAATAATCCTGAATTCTTTATCCTGACATTTTAAACTGTGAGTATTCACATATAGTGTAATGACATTCTCTCCTTTTTGTCCTGTACTGTCTATTTTGATGCTCATCTTTCCCTCTCATTCCTTGACTCTTCTGGTAAAGAGCCAATCAACACTTAAAATTTTGTTTTAAGTATTTCTATCATCTTGCAATATATTTAAACCAAAAACTGAACTTTACAGCTAACATTTTAATATTTGTATCAGTAAAAAAAAGGACACCTAATACATCTTAAGGCAGAGATTTGATGTTATCATCTCTTTTTTGCACCTAATATCATGTTCCTATACTATTATTATTATAATTATCATTCATATAATAATAATAATAATAATAATAATAATAATAATAATAATAATGATTTTAATCCATATGTATGGATATATATATATAAACACACATACATACATGCATACATACATACACACACACACACACACACATATATATATATGTATGTATATGTGTGTGTGTCATTTTTTTTTTTTTTTTTTTGCTGTTGTCGTTGTTTTGATATAGACGTTTTTTGTAACAGTAATGTCATACTGACAATTAAGGAATATGAATACGGATTGTTTTTGGCTTACCCAAGGAGATATAGTGTAAAGACTGAACTTAATTCCCTCATGTTTGTTTGTTTTTCCGTACTACTTTTAATCAATTATTCTTTGAGTGAGTCTCTCTGAAGTTAGTTTTTTCTGTAAAAATCAACAAATTCATCACAATAAGATCAAAAGCTAAAAAATATATGTTTAAATGGACTCTCCTCTACGTTTATGCTTTATACGTATATGGGTCAATGACAAAAAGAGGGTCTAAAAATGTATTTTTAAAAAGTTCTTTGAAAGTGGATAAAAAACATTTTTCTGAGTGAAGAATTATGTTTTCTAACAGATTTCAGTCGTTGACGAACATTTCAAAGTTTTGAGGTTCATTATTTTTTAGTATTTTTAATTTGAGCACCCAAAAATGTCAGGTGGTGCAACCAAATATATGAAAATATATTTATATGTTCCTGTTATTTCTTCTGTGTGAAATTATTGGCAAGTATCTCTCAAGTGTCTGTAGTGACTCATACATTTTCATTTTGTGTGTTTCATTTCTTTTATTTGTGAATAAGATAAATAATTTGATGTTAAAATAACATTTGACATTATTACATTGGTTGTACCACCTGACATGGAAATTGTTCCAGTCACCAATGAAGTGAAAAAACCTTTTTTATCAGTATTTCAGAGAAATCTACAAACTTTTCCACTTGGTCACAAATGTCATTTGGGCTCCTCTGGCTGATGCAGTTTCCTGTTTCCTGTTTTATTCTCTTCACTTTAAAATAAAAGTCTAATGTTACGGTTGCACCACCCTGACATTTGACAAGGTGAAAATTACGGGACAAAAGTTTTTTAAATTTCTCAACAGCTTTAAAATAATTTTTATTTGCAAAGAATGTTTTATTTAAAAAGGTTCAAGCATAAAATAATGCCACTGTGTTTTTAATTTCAATTTACAATGACTGACATTCAATTTTTAGAGTTTAATTACTCACCTATGAACAGTCCTGCCAACGTGGTGGACTGTAAAACCCCCAAACTCCTTGGTTTTGTGTTTTTTTGTACAATATAAAATTATCAAATTTCTACACAAGTTTATTGTGTCCAAAGTATCTTATTTCTTTATGTACACTACTTTATGAGTTAAGTAGATGGAAGGAAATATTACACTCGGACACAAAAAAGGGACGTGACGTCATTGACCCATTTTTTTATTATTATTTTTTTGTTGTTGTTTCATTCATTATTAAGTTGTCAATATTTACATACCTTTAATTAAACGTGTGAAATTACATCATATCACTTGATTGAATCTCGAATAATAAGTCATACACATTCTTAAAGTAAAATGTTTGATGTTTTTGTTTTTGTTTTCGATATTTAGTAATCTCTATCTCATTGTTTACATTTCTTCACTCAGCAGCGCCTCAGAGCGCCTCCCTCTGTTTTACATTATTCTACACTGACATCTGGCGGCGGGGAGTGGAACTGCATTTAACTCTGAACCCGGAAGCCGAGGGAGCTGTGTTGACAGCAGGAAAACTGTCAACACAGGTATGAAAACACACCTTTGGACAGCGGTCAGTATACGTTTTAACAGATTTTACATCTATGTAACAGAATTTGTATGATTCATAAGTCAACTGCTTGTTAAATTGCGAACTATAGATTAAGAAAGCGTAGTTTCTGTGAGGATGCTAACCGGCTAACGTTAGCCTCTTAGCTCCTTTGACTCAGTTTCAGTTTTTACAGGTGAGATCAAAGTTTGAGTTAAATTAATAACTTTTTTATTAGCTATATCTTCAGCAGTGTTTTATTTCTATGGCTGGTGGTGAATTTAAAGCACTCACGTTTTCATTCACCTGTGGTGGTTTTAGACTCTTAGATATTTTCTTTTAACCCTCACATGGATCATTTAGTCTGTTTTAAGTTAGTTTGTGTTGTTTTAGGGTCAATGACGTGACGTCCCTTTTTTTGTGTCCGAGTGTAATATTTCCTTCCATCATGAATTGAGTATTTCATCACATGTATTTCTTTATTCTATGAAACCTGTGTTATTTGAACACATCTTATTTGATAATTTTATATTGTACAAAAAAACACAAAACCAAGGAGTTTGGGGGTTTTACAGTCCACCACGTTGGCACCTGACAAGTATCCACAGTAATTAAACTCTAAAAATTGAATGTCAGTTATTGTAAATGAAAATTAAAAATACAGTGGCATTATTTTATGCTTGAACCTTTTTAAATAAAACATTCTTTGCAAATAAAAAGAATTTTAAAGCTGTTGAGAAATGTAAAAAACTTTTGTCCCGTAATTTTCACCTTGTCAAATGTCAGGGTGGTGCAACCGTAACATTAGACTTTTATTTTAAAGTGAAGAGAATAAAACAGGAAACAGGAAACTGCATCAGCCAGAGGAGCCCAAATGACATTTGTGACCAAGTGGAAAAGTTTGTAGATTTCTCTGAAATACTGATAAAAAAGGTTTTTTCACTTCATTGGTGACTGGAACAATTTCCATGTCAGGTGGTACAACCAATGTAATAATGTGAAATGTTATTTTAACATAAAATTATTTATCTTATTCACAAATAAAAGAAATGAAACACACAAAATGAAAATGTATGAGTCACTACAGAAACTTGAGAGATACTTGCCAATAATTTCACACAGAAAAAATAACAGGAACATATAAATATATTTTCACATATTTGGTTGCACCACCTGACATTTTTGGGTGCTCAAATTAAAAATACTAAAAAATAATGAACCTAAAAACTTTGAAATGTTGGTCAACTACTGAAATCTGTTAGAAAACATAGTTCTTCACTCAGAAATATGTTTTTATCCATTTTCAAAGAACTTTTTAAAAATAAGTTTTTAGACCCTCTTTTTGTCATTGACCCTTTAATGCTTATCTATGGAAGAAAATATTAAGACCTTTCATTTTCTTGTTAAGGAATAACCAGTGTAAAGAAAATGTCAGAATTATTATCATTTGCTTTCATTTTCATTTCAGTGTAAACCCTGATCAACTATAGCACAGATTTATTATCACTGTAGTCACTGATCTCACTGTGTGGATTTATTTTGATAAAATATTATGAATTTGAATCCAAACACTGTGAAAAGAGGGAACATAAGTTCAAGGGCTTGAGTTTCTCAGTGCATCCTGAAACACACTAAAGGCTCTGGTATGATGTTTTATCACCACAGTGCTCCACCAAAGAACAGAGAAAGAAAATAACAACACAAGATAAATAAATAAAATTTAGGACTAAATTAAGACAAAGATTTATTATAGAAAGTACAAGGAAAACAAATCAGACAGATAGTAGAGGAAAAACATTAAAAAGTAAAAGGAAATGACATCAAATTAATCAAGACATTAAAATTTAAAGTAAAATCTCATGTTTATCAAAAAAAAAAAAAAATTAAAAGAAGAGAGAAAAATGAAAACATTATCAAGGCAGTGCTTTCCTGAACGCATATATGCAATTCTTTCCATCTACTTGCAATCTTTAAGTCCTAATAAGCCAATATTTTTTTTTTCTAGTTCAAACTCTTCAAGTGTTAGGCTTTGCTTTCTTATGTGTTTTCAATAGTAATATTGAAGGATTCAAAGGGTTTCATTGCCAATTTTGTATATATAGACAAGGATATACAGAAAAATAAAAATACTGTTTGTTTCTTCTGACAGTATGGATGATAGAAACGTGTAAAAATCACAAAAAAAAAGAGTAGAAAAAAATTAAAGCGTAGATATCTCAAAAACATGTTTAAAAATTGAAAAAAGAAGTGTAATTATCACAAAAATGTAAATTAAAATTTTTTAAGAGTAAATATCACAAAAATGTAAGCTAAAAAAACTATAAAGTGTCTATATCACAAGAAATCTCAGTCAAAAATGATATTATTACAAAACAAAATTAGTTAAAAATAACTTCTGTATAAATATCTCAAAAACATAAGTAAAAAAAAAAACTTTGAAGTATAAATATCTCACAAAATGTAAGTAAAAATATTTTTTTTTAAGTGTAAATACCACAAAAGATTATATCAAGAAAATTTAGAACTTTATTTACAAAAATGTAGAACCTATGAACACAGTGCAGCTAGAACTGTGCTGTTACAGCTTCAGATACATTAAAGGACATGGATGCAAATGATTTTAAGTTGCAACAGATTAAAGAAAAGTTTTATAAAAGTGTTGGACTCATAAACAAGACACAATTTTTTCATTTTTTATTTTATTTCACAAACCAAACCATTATGACAAACAGTTTACGACAGTTAATCTCTAATTTTTTCATTTCTGTCCCTTCAGCCCTGAATGCATCAAACCACAGGATGGACTCCAGCGGGAAACCTTCCACTGCTCAGATCGTGGTTTTAGCCTCCAGCTCGGCCCTGACGGCTCTTTTCTACTCCATCTACAGGAGCAGAGCCACGACTGTCGCCAGACTAAAGGTCTGAGTCCTGACACTTCATCACACTTTGTCTTCACTGTGTGGATTTATCACCTGTTGTTAAGATGTGTTTTGTTTCCTGCAGGAAGCAAAGAAAGTTTCCATCGACCAGGATTTAAAAACCCTCCTGTCTGAGACTCCGGGAAGATGTGTCCCATACGCAGTCATAGAGGGTGTGTGCGAGTGTGTTACAGCCTTTTATGAAGCCACTGACACGGCAGACAAGAAACTTCTCACACAACGTGGTGTGTTTTTGTTTGATTCAGGTGTGGTGAGATCTGTGAAGGAAACTCTGAGCAGCCAGTTTGTCGATAACTGCAAAGGAGTGATAGAGAGGCTGACGCTGAAAGAGGAGAAGATGGTGTGGAACCGCACCACTCACATCTGGTGAGTCACTGTTTTTAATTTCCTGTGAAAAAAACAGAGATCAGCTGTTTGGAAAAAGAGTAAGTGAAATTCTTAATCCTGCGCTGTTAATCACGTTCTGAACTATACATTTTCTGTCTCCGCGGCCGCAGGACAAGTAACAGGACTGAAACATTTCCTGCAAATGTCAGTCTGGTTAGTTAGACGCTGGTGTGGTTTTTACCCTTTACACTGACACTGACATGAATCTAAGAGCCTGTAGATAAAAGAAAAGAAAACTCCCTAAAATACCTACCTTTTAGTTTTTTTCTGGTACTGAGAAAAAGGAGCTTTATCAACACAAAAGTGCAGAAAGAATGACAACACATCAATGACTAAAGCAGGACCATAAATGGACAGATTTCATTCACATGAGTGGAGCTGGAACAGTGTGTGAAGAAGTTAATTTGCACACAGAAATAATTGTGATCTAATCTGATTTGTAATTAATTGCATAGCCATAACTCAAAATGAAAATGTTTAAAAGCTGTGAAGTGTCTGAAAAATCACCGAGGATCATCCTATCAGTTTTGATCAGGAAGTGTGATCGTTTTTGACAGATTTGTAGAGAATTGCTCTCACTTTTTTTTTGCATACCTATCAAAGAATGCTTTTTGCTCAATTGAACAAAATGTTCTAATCTGTTTTGAAAGATAATTGTTCACAGACTAAAACTCAATGTTGGAAAATGTTTTCTTTTGTGAGAACTGAGCCAAAGCAAACAAGAAACACTGAATCTGGGGACAAAAATTTTAATTTTAAGAAAATATTGACAGCAAACCAGCTCCTCCTTGTCCAGTACAAGATTTGCTCCAGATTTTGAGCTGTTTATGTTACAAAACATGGTATCTTTCAAATCTATAGAGTAGTGGTTTCCAGCCTTGACCCCTTTTTTACATCAAAAACATTCCAACTTAACTTTCACATTGGAGGTTCCTTACTCGTTCCAAGCATTTTTGTCTTTAAATAACTTGAAATAAGATGTTTTTTCTGTCTTGTTGGCTGTATATGGCTCATATAGGTTGATATATAGATAGATAGGTAGGTAGGTAGGTAGGTAGGTAGATAGATAGATAGATAGTATAAAAAGGAAATAAAGTTAAATATAAATAGAGCTTTAAGATGTATTCTAGTATGCTGTGTGTACCTGAGAGGGATTCTGTATGTGCATAGGACCAGGAATAATAATTAAAATACTATAAAATAAAGAATATAAAATAAATTGAAATATAAAAAATAAAATAAAATATGAGATGTAATAATAATAATAATAATAATAATAATAATAATAATAATAATAATAATGATGATAATGATAGCAGTGATTGTATAATAATAACAATGCTAATATAGCAATAATAATAATAATAATAATAATAATAATAGTATAGGATAGTATAGCAATAACAACAACAATAACAATAGTATAACGATAGCGGTATAAAAATATACTCATAGCAGTTGGAATCAAGAATACTGAGACATTTTTTACTAAAAATCAAGGCATAATGACTTCCTTAGATTTCAAATTTTTGCAGTGTACGATTCTTTAAGATTGTGTGTCGTGTTTTAATTTTACGAAGAACAATACTTGGTATAGATTTTTTTTTTCTTTTTTATCAATTACAAGACATTTCGGGTGACCCCAAAGTGGAAAAACACGGCTTTAAATCTTTATTATTCTCCTTCAGGCAGTTTAAGGACCAACCTAGAGACACAATAGAATAATCAGAATCAGAATCAGAATACTTCATTGATCCCCAGTTTACAGTTACTCCCATTCAGAAATATAGGGAAGTACAAATATAAGCATACGTGTCTTACCCAAAATTTAAATCTAAGCATGAAAATATCAAATAAAATTAAACAAAATATAGAACAGAACATTAAGTATGTACAGTCTACCTAAAATGTGTGGTATATACATGATTAGATGGGTATGGAGTGTTGCACAAGTACTGACAGAAATTATAGGTCATTTGTGTATTTGTTATTATTTGTTCATGTTGTTGTTGCTTGAATGAGATAATCCAGGGTAAACCTTGTAAATGAAAGATAAGATCTGAAAATGTGGAAAGATCTCTCACAGATACTGACAGTAATAGATAAACACACTTGATGGAAAAATAAGTGTCTTTAATTAAGAGAAGCTGAGGTTGTTATTAAAGCTCTAAATCGATGAGGAGGATAATCACTGATGAAATTATTCTGTCTGATCTTTGTGAACAGGAACAACACAGAGAAAGTCATCCACCAGCGCACCAACACCGTCCCCTTCGTCCTCGGCTCTCACGATGATGACATCGCCGCCACCATCCGGATCATACGCCCACTAGACGCCGCCGAGCTCGACCTGGAGACTACCTACGAGAACTTCCACCCCACGGTCCAGTCCCTGTCCAACGTCATCGGACACTTCATCAGCGGCGAGCGACCGAAGGGAATCCACGAAACCGAGGAGATGCTGCGGCTCGGAGACAGCGTCACCGGTGTGGGGGAGCTAGTCCTGGACAACAACCTCATCAAACTCCAACCTCCCAAACAAGGCTTCCAGTATTTCCTCACCCGCCTGGACTACGACGCCCTCCTCAGGAAGCAGGGGAACAGCGTCAGACTCTGGAGGGTCCTCACCGTATTATTCGGCGTGGCGGCTTGCTCCATGCTCGCCTTCCTCCTGTGGAAGCGGTACGNAGCAAGAAAGAGAAGAGCATGATGGAGGAGTTCAAGGAGAGGCAGAAGAAACGGATGCGGGAATTGAACATGGAGGAGACGAACGTGTCGCCGACGAGCTGCACCGTGTGTCTGAGCCGGGAGAGGTCCTGCGTGTTCCTGGAGTGCGGTCACGTGTGCGCATGCGCTCGCTGCTACGAGGCGCTGCCCGAGCCAAAGAAGTGCCCCATCTGTAGAGCCGTTATAGACCGAGTGGTGCCTCTTTTCAACAGCTAGAAAGCAAAGACTGAAGTGTTTTGTGAGACTCTCTACACACTGGAAACATGTCACTCACAGCTTCGTGCTTGTGAAAGAAAAAACGAAATCTCTGTTTTGTGTATTCGATTTATAAGTCTGTGCAGAGTAACCACACTTTCACATCTCCCATCAGACTCAAGAACCAAATTTGTTACCTTCAGGAAGCTTTCATTTAATTTATTCCTACCTTGACTGTCATAACTTCATTCATGAAACAAATCAAATAAAAACGTAGCCTCTTAGACCCAGATATTTCAAAAGCAGCTACAGTTTTAGCAGCTGAATCCTCTGAAGAGTAACGAGGCCGTTCGTGAGCGCTGAGTCATGTTACAAATGATGAAGATCGGTTATTCAACATAGTAAACAACATCACGGAAATGTTTCATCCTCTTCGAATCAGTCAGTTTTATACGGCGCCTCCTGTTTCACAATCTTTCTTTATCGCCACACATCAAAAGAGGACATGCTTTATATCAGTTTCACACAGATCAGATCATCAGTTTTAGTGTTTGACAAAGTTTTTGCTGTTTTTCAGTCTCACATAATCACTCTTATTTTACAGAAACCTGACTCTAATGCTTTTTTTTCTTGTGCTATTAATTTGTGGTGTGCTTTCAGACATGTGGCATCACCTACTTTCCTGATTAAAGCAACAGAAAATAAATATTTCTGGGGTGTAATAACGGTTGCAAAATCATCACATATACTTACATATCCTGCTGATTTCTCTTTGTAGTCTCTTCGTAGGTGTGCACAGGGTAAAAGTAAAGACTTTTGAATGTACTAAACAGTGAAAACTTAACTAAAATGTCCTCTTAACCTTCACAGAGCATCAGGAAGGTAAACTATTCTCTTTAATAAAAAGGAACTCAGAGTGAATGATGAAGGTTTCAGACAGATTCTGCACCACAAAAAGATATTTTTGAGAAATCTTATTCTTATTTAATGCCTGTAAAAAGAGTTCAGCCTTCCTGATCTGTAATAGATGTGAGTCTGTGTCAGTTTAAAGAGTCAAAAGGAGAATATTTGCACACTCTTCGGTCAGGTTTCTACATTTTTCTTTGCAATAAAGTGGACTAAATGTTCTTTTCTTCCCGATTAAGCTGCCTGCTGATATAAAAAATGTTCAACAAGTGCTCCAGCTTCACAGGGATTCAATTTAAGTACATGGGTTTTCAAGTAATTCTGCTCCCTGGGAAAGCTCTTAACCTCTACAGCAACAATTTTCTGGACGTTACACTTGATTTTCCAGGACAAAGAATCAACTGCTGGTGCAACTTCACCGTGTAGAAGGTGATGTACTTCAACACAGCTATATTCTTTGAAATAAATATAAAGAAAGGAAGGTGTTGGAAGAGGATGGCGGCTCCTGCCAGAAGAGGGGGGTGTGTGCCTGAGTGGAAGAGCGAGAAAATCTGGATTTGGAAGAAGAGAGCATGAAATGTGAAGCCACATGTTCCTGCAACAAAAGCAGCTGTCAGTTTTATGGGTTTCTTCTTTTATTTTTGCTTCATTTCAAACAGCATGGGTGTGTAAACATTCAAAAGAAAACACATTACAAGTAAGCATCAATGAAAGATGATTTCAAAGTGCAATATTTGCTTTGTTTTGGTTGTATTTTATTAAAACTTAAGTGTTTAGGTTCCAGATATGAAAGCATTTCTTTTTTTTTCCTCCAGACAAATAATGGAGACAGCTTTTGCATAAATCTGAAGCCGACAGGGATGGATATCGTGGAGATCGTCCACAGCCAGTTTTGGCAACACAAGAATGCTCTTTGCTCCTTCAAATACCAAAAAAATCCAATTTTATCTTCCCCACATTATGCCGAGGAACCTCAAATGTATTATTTAACATCACATCAGGACTTTGGCATTATCATTACATTAGTATTCAGCAGCGAACCCACAGATATCTATTTTCCAGGAGTGAGCTGCTGCCCATCGGTCTCAGAAGGAGCCTGAGCTAAATGTCAGATGTACAGAGCAATCAGGCGGTGAGAGCGTAATGCACTCCTCTCTGTTAGAACAACTGTATCGATGGCATTAAAAGCCTCATTGTGCTTACACTTTGGCTTCTTACAAGTAGCTACATGGGGATGTAATATTCAAAGATGCATTTCATTCTAGCTCAAAGGGAAAAATAACCTGTGAAATATTTAAAAGGAGTTTTGAAATATTGTCAAAAGATGGAACGCCTCCTGCTCTTTCGTGGACGACTGATGAAAACTGACTAGAAATTTGCTGTGTAGTGTAACATCCAATATATGTACTTTTGTAGTTTCTATGTTGGAAGTTTACAGGGGTAATGCAGCCTAATTAACAAGTGATATACAGGTCAATGACGTGACGTCCCTTTTTTTGTGTCCGAGTGTAATATTTCCTTCCATCATTAATTGAATATTTCATCACATGTATTTCTTTATTCTATGAAACCTGTCTTATTTGAGCACATCTTTAAACTATTAAAATATAACATGTTTTTTTGTGTTTTGGTTCCTCAAACCCCCAAAATGTCAGGTGGTGCAACCGTCCTGACAAGTATCCACAGTAATTAAACTCTAAAAATTGAATGTCATTTCTTGCAAATTGAAATTAAAAACACAGTGGCATTATTTTATGCTTGAACCTTTTTTAAAAAAAACATTCTTTGCAAATAAAAGTAATTTTAAAGCTGTTGAGAAATCTAAAAAACTTTTGTCCCGTAGTTTTCACCTTGTCAAATGTCAGGGTGGTGCAACCGTAACATTAGACTTTAATTTTAAAGTGAAGAGAATAAAACAGGAAACAGGAAACTGCATCAGCCAGAGGACCCCAAATGACATTTGTGACCAAGTGGAAAAGTTTGTAGATTTCTCTGAAATACTGATAAAAAAGGTTTTTTCACTTCATTGGTGACTGGAACAATTTCCATGTCAGGTGGTACAACCAATGTAATAATGTGAAATGTTATTTTAACATCAAATTATTTATCTTATTCACAAATAAAACAAATGAAACACACAAAATGAAAATGTATGAGTCACTACAGACACTTGAGAGATACTTGCCAATAATTTCCCACAGAAAAAATAACAGGAACATATAAATATATTTTCATATATTTGGTTGCGCCACCTGACATTTTTGGGTGCTCAAATTAAAAATACTAAAAAATAATGAACCTAAAAACTTTGAAATGTTGGTCAACTACTGAAATCCGTTAAAAAAAAGATAATTCTTCTCTCAGAAATATGTTTTTTTATCCATTTTCAAAGAACTTTTTAAAAATGCGTTTTTAGCCCCTATATTTGTCATTGACCCATACATTAAATCTGTGACTTCTCAGTCCATAAACCAAAACAGCACAATTAAGACATTCTTTTTTTGTATCTTACAAGAAAGTCACTTGGGAAACACTTGAAAATGCACTGTAACTGAAACTATTTACCATCAAACTGAAATAAACTAAAATCTGAGAACATGAAAACCACAGTTAGCTACTTTAGCCTCCATTGATAGCTAGCTTTGTTTGAGAATAGATTATCTGTTTTTGTCGTGAAACAGTTTCTGTTAGCCTCTGTAATTGATGATAATAACTAAATAAAAGATATTTTTCGGCTACAGAAACGTTTCCCTACCTACAAAGTTAATAATAGTAGGAGAAATTAGCACGTTAGCACGCTAGTGCTAGCGGTTAGCTAAAAGCTGTGCTTGGTGCTGCCTTTATTCGATATTACTTCATGGTTTAGCACACAACTTTTTTATATTCCTCAAAACATTGCTGTTTTTAAGGTTACTTTGTGTCATTCGTGGTCAAAAAGCTCGCAATGGCAGGCTAATATACGAAAATTAAAACTTGCTAACCAGCCATTTGGGGACGTTAGCAAACGATTCTAACGTTCAAACAAACTTTTCATAACTTTTACTATTCGAAATTATCTCTGTATATCAACAACACATTTCTGATTAGTTGTAATAACATTTTGGATAGTTTGACTTTAATTCAAGATAAGCTATCAACAATTCATTTTAAGTCAAAGTTTAATTTTAGAAAGCAAAAGGGAATCGTAAATAACTTTAATTGCTGAATTATAGATAGCCTACATATAAATAAAATAATTTTGACTCGACAAAATGTATTCAGAAATACATCGAATTGGAATTACTGATTTTTACAATTCATTTGCAGATGTCCCTAATTCACTTTTTGGATATCCAAAATGATGTAGTAGATACACAAGGGCAAAAAGTGACATATTTTGCCGAAATGACATTATAGATATCTGAAAAGACAATTGTGGATTGGCAGAATTTATATCTGAAATGTTCTTTGACTAGGGGAAATTGAAGCCTTCCTGGCTAAACCAATTTAGTGTCAAAAGATCAAAAAAGTATACTTCTTTTGTCATTTAAAATGATCAGGGCTCAATATGAGCTACATTACAACTTTGCATTCTTTTTATTTGACGCTTTCTTTGTGCATTGTTTATTTACTCATGAACACTTCTGTTTTTAACGCCACTGACTTTGTACTCCGGCAGCTGTATCCTATCTCATCTCATCTTTATTCGCATAACTTCTTGCAGCATTACAACTTTATTTGAGTAATATTATATGTGTTTTATACTTCACACTGGTGCTTTTTATGTGATGTGGTGGCTATAACAGCTGAAAAAGAACACGATGTAGAGCTGTGTTAATTTTCTGTTATTGCAATAATCCTCCCTTAAAATGTTGAAAAGTAGAATTATTATAAAACAGGAATATTGTTGTAAGCTCACATGCATGAAACATAACAAACTGACTCACCTTCATTACTGTTATTTAAAGACTTGTAGGCATCAGCCTCCTCACCCAACTTTTCTTTCTCCTGTAACTGTGTAGTCTAATTTAAACTCCCTTTGTGCATGAATTTGGTGGATAAAACCCAGACCAAAATAAAACATGATTGAGATAATCTTTGGATAAGCATGCTGAACAGTTTCCATGTGAACTGATAAACACCAACTGCATCCAAACACTGAAGGAAGTTTCATTTATTTATTGTATCCCACAGCCTTCAGACTGGCCTAAAACCAGACGGTGCAATTACTTATATTTGTCTGGGAGCTATTTATGAGCACATCAAAGTGAGGTGATATTGTGTCCTTTGTTAAATCAGACATCTGTCTCATTTCTGCAGACAAAGAGCTCCAAGTCGCTGTAATGTAAGAGAATAATGGGCACAGAAAATAAGACATACCTGAGACGTCTGTGGACAAAAAGCTTGATGTTTTCTCTACCTGAATGAATTGTTTGTAAAACTAAACGCTCCTCTGCTGCTTCTTACATTTCTAAATTAAGAGTATACTTAATTTAACGGCGTAAATGAAATTATATTTGTTTCAAATGAGAGTTTCTTGTGCTGTATCTCAGTCAGTAGCTTAGCAACAGTTTGCACCTCAGAGTTTCTATAAGGCCGCACTCCTTTCTTCATCTGCTGCTCCCACATGTGATATAACACAATGCACCTGAATAAATAGGTGGTTAATAATGCGTCTTTGTATCCGTGTGCTCTCCAGAAGAAGCATGTGTTGTGAGGTTCAGTTTGAGTCCTTTTGAAGCAGCAGTGAAGGTGGTTATTTGCACTCATTTTGTTTTTCTCTTGTGTCTGTTCTTGCTTTCTTCTCTCAGCCTTTTCAGATCTCTGTCACTGGGTGTGTGGTAAATGATATCTTGTCCTCTTAATTGCTAGTGTCCCCTGTTTCAAGAAGCCATATTGTGGCTGCTTTTGTTGTTAATGAGATGTCTGTCGTGTCGCTCGGGGAGGGTACAGAACCAGAGGATGTCAATGTCACCGAGACATCACATCAACAAACGGAGGCAGGTGGAATTCAATCAGTCTTTATGTTTGAGTACAATCTGGTTCATTAAGTAAAATATAAACAGAGTTAATTGTGTGCATGTGTGTAAAAGAAATGACAAATACATGAGTCAGTTTGTTGTTGATTTGTAGCAGTTTAGTTGCTGTTGTTGCTCTTTTGGTGTCTCGGACGGCGGCAGTGATCACACCACAGCAGAATCAATTAGGACGTCCCTCCATTGAGAAAGCTGTGATTTGCATTAATGCACAGCCCACAGAGTAAAACCTCCAGACATGACAACAGGATTAGACAGAACAAATATTAATAACTGAAATGGGCTCTCGACAAACCATAAAGATCCCACACAGTTCAGATAGGGATTAGTTTGGATTGAATCAGCCGTCCTCTTTGTACAAACCTGGGATCATTGGGACTTAAATCAGGACTCAGTCTGGGATTTGTCTGTACAAGTGAAGAAAGATCATACTCTTTGTACTTGTACATCAGTATATAAGGTATATGATGAGTTAAATAGACTACAGAAGTTACTTTGCTTGCATATGTGTCTCTTTGGCATCTTAAAGATCCACTACTGATACAACATACTGTTGCTAAACCCTTGAAATTAGTGTGAGCTTTTCCAAAATTTGGACAAAAAGATGTTTATATTTCCCTTGAATGAACCTTGAGAGGGACTCAGATAAATTTGCTGCAACAACGTGTGATGATGCAGTAATGAAAACTAAAGTACTTTGACTTAAAAAAAATATATATTTTAACATATCCCTAATTGTTTCTGAACTACCTGTGGTGTGTTTGAGTCCTTGTATGGAGACATTTTTCCTCATGAGTTCAACCTTTAATCTAAAAAATTCAACTTTTTAATCTTAGAATTTTGATCTTATCGCAATTTTCTAACTTTTTCACTTGAAATTTTGACTTTTTTGCTCATGATTTCAACTTTTTATCTCAAATTCTGTTTTCTTTTCTCAAAATGTTATATTCTATCTCAAATTTTTAACTTTCCGTCTTGAAATTTTACCTTTTTTTCCCATGATTTCAACTTTTAATCTCAAAAATCTGATACTCTATCTCAAATTTTGACCTTTTAAGTAATATTTTTTCGTCTAAAAATTAAGACCTAATAGGGGCCAAAAAAACTTTCAAAAAAAGCCGAGTTCTCTCTTTTTTTTTTTTTTTTTTTTGAATAGCGGAAATGGGCTTTGATAGATGACGGTTTAGAACCAGCAAGAAGTTAACATTATTACCACCCCTGATCTTAGGGAGGAACAGGTTATCATCAGCATATCGTGTGAGTCAGATCTGAGCAGTTGAGCTCACCAACAACAGGGGTCCAAGCTTTGATCCTTGTGGCACCTCCCACAGAAAGAATCTCAGATAATCAAAGCCCGACTGGGGTCAATCTTGGGGTAGTAACTAGTAGAACAGAGTATTGTCAGCATATCAGTTGAGACACATTTAAGCAGGTAATGAAATCAACACAAGAGGGTCCAAGCATCAATCCCTGTGGCACTCCTTACCACTAGAGGTGAAGTAAAAGAAACATCAGCACTTCTGGTTCATTGAAAGAAGAAAAAACTGGATATGTTACAGTCTCTTTGACATAACCATTACTGTAACAATAAACTGTTTCCCCCCCAAATTCTAGACAATTATTTCCTTGAAATTTGAACAGAAGGTTGTTAAGATTCTCTCAATTAAACCTTGAAAGAAACTTGCCACCATGTTTAATCAGTCTTTGATTGATTTGGACTGGGGTAAGTCTTGGGAAAGAACAGGGTATCATCAGTGTATCATTAATGAAACCAACAAAAAAGGTCCAAGCATTGATCCTTGTGGCACTCCTTATCATTAGAAGAGGAGCGAAACATACATCAGTGTTTATGTATTTATTGAAGTAGTTATTTATGGTAGGTAGACAAGACTGTCTATGCTTCCTTTATGACCTGTATCTTTGTTAGAAATGATTTAACAAGTAATTTTAATATCTAATTGATTGTAGAACTCCGCACTGCTACTGTCATGCTTGTATTTCAAAATCTGTTTTGATATATTTGGACCCTTTTTCGCCATTTTATCCAGTCATTTTTAGCTTGAACCCAAATTGGTTTCTTTCAATGTTTTAATGACTTTTTCACTTTCACCTGTGAAGCACTTTAAATCGGCTTGTTCCCAAATGTGCTATAGAAGTAAACCATTACCGATGGGACATAGTATTGTTAAACCCCTGAAAACTTGTCTCAGTTCTTCCCCTAAATTTGAACATAAAAACATTCAGAGTTTCTCTAAATGAAACCTTGGAAAAGCTGAGTTAAACACAGTGCTACTCAGTTTGACTCATCTTTAGAAGGGGGTCAGTCTTGAGGACTAGATAAGTAAAACCGGGTGTCATCAGCGTATCGGGTGAGTGGAGCGGAGATTTAACAGATCGCTTCAGGATGTGTATGTTTGAGTCATTTTATTACATGCATCCCCAGAGCAGAGCATAGCACTGACAGTTAGAAAGACGCTACAGAAGCTTTGAACAGCCTCAAACAGTCAACAATCATTTTTCAAAGGCACACACAGCAAGTGGAAAGATACCGTACTTTACAACCGACCCAGCACATATAAAATATGACGATAACAGCAGCACTGCAATCACAGCACAAAAATATTACTGTTTCACATCTACGGTACACTCTCAATTCAGAGAGCAGAATACTGCGCTACTGGCTCCAATGAGACATTTCAGTCTTTAAACACACAACATAAACACCTGTGTTCATGCAGATAGACATATGCAACTCAGCCTGAGTGAAACAAATCAATACCTGAGTAAAGCAACACTGCAATGGAATAAATAAGAAGTAAATAAACCAATAAATAAACTATCTAAGAAATCGAACCAATACTATTCATAATAATTAAACTACAATCAACAGATGCTCTTTTCTGACAACTTTAAAACTTTGTTAGGCACTTGTGGTGGATGAAACCTTTTCCTCTGGGATTCCCAGAACAAGACTGTTGATCGTAGCTCATATTTATCAAGTTCTGAGTAAATCCTTAACTTGGTTTGCGTATACGCACTCGGCTTTTGTTTACTACTTTCTAGCATTGAACAAATATTTAAGGTTGAACCATCACAACTGGAGGGATCTGTAGAAAAACTGCAGCAAAATCAATTAGAATCAAGTTTCAATCACACTAACAATCAAACCTGCGACGGACCCAGAGGAACGGAGCTGAGCTGTTCAGGGGAAGTGGCCACATGTTCATCACATCTGCAGACGCTCGTTAGAGTAAAAATTCATCACAGATAGAGAGCTCGGCTAAAAGTTTGTAATTGCTCCGAATTTCGAGCCAATCTGTTCAATAGTTCTGTAAAACTCAGACCTGTAGTGTGTTTAAAAGTGTTCAACCAATCAAAGCCCAAGTTTTGTACCAAGACTGAAAATAATTATTTTGTTGGGTCAATAAATAGCCTTTAAAAATAGTAAACTTACTGTACATACACTCACCGGCCACTTTATTAAGCTCACCTGTCGAACTGCTTGTTCACGCAAATTTCTGATCAGCCAATCACATGGCGAAGAAAGGTGATTTAAGTGACTCTGAATGTGGCGTGGTTGTTAGTACCAGACAGGCTGGTCTGAGTATTTCAGAAACTGCCGAGCTACTGGGATTTTCATGCACAACCATCTCTAGGGTTTACAGAGAATGGTCTAAAAAAGAGAAAATATCCAGTGAGTATTCTGTGGGGGAAAATGCCTTGTTGATGCCGGAGGTCAGAGGAGAATGGCCGGACTGGTTGAAACTCAAATAAACGCTGGTTACAACTGAGTTCTGCAGAAGAGCATCTCTGAACGCACAACACGTGAAAACTTGCGGCAGACGAGCTACAGCAGGTTCGTGTATGGCACAGTGGAAGCTTAAAGCTGAGCGAGACGTCAGCGTTTCACCCAAAAACATCGACTTGGAGTTTACACAAGAACACTGAAAATGGTGTTTGAGAAAAACTCCACTATGGAGGGCGTTTTCAAAAGTTTGCGTTTCAGTCGACTAAAAATGCTGTTTCCGTGTAAACGGGAGTCTCTAGCGCAACAATACTTTTGCGTTTCACTCTAAGACTGTTGTGTAAACGAGGCCTAAGGAGACGTTTATACGGAGACGATCGAAACTGTAGACGCAAAAGTGGTGCATTGTCTTCAAGTTTTCTCTGCATTTAGACAAGCGTCCTCAATAGTGGGTGAAATTCACTGACTGTATATAGAATGGACAGCGTGCTTCCGCCTGTCACCATTCTACGTTTTTGAAGCCAAAAAAACCCGTTTCTCTAGCCGCCATTGTGCAGCCAGAGTCTGCGCAGTAGAGAATTTCCGGTGGAGCAGAGTAAAAAAGAGAAATAAAAATATTTATTTCTTCTTCTTCAGAAGGTTTAGTCTCCTTTTGGCTCTTTTCCGAAGTTTCTTATATCCCCGGTAAAAACTACTCACGAACGGCAGCTGTCAACTATCGTAAAACGAAACTTATATCACGGTTTTTAACGTCCAATAACTAATGAGAAACAAACTTCTCAGAAAAAAAAAACACCTGGACACCATGCAGCCAGATGACATCATCATACTACCTTAGCATAAAGATGAGAGAAACGTTTCTACGAGGTATGGTCATTTTTTTAAGTTTTCCCAGCTCATATCTGGAATACATGGGGAGGCGGGGCTTATGACCTATACTGCAGCCAGACACCAGGGGGCGGGGCATCTGCTGGAAGCTTCAGTCTGAGCCGAACGTCGTTATGTCCACTCATTATACAGTCTATGATGAAATTCGACGCCATGCCGCTAGGTGGCGCTGTGATAGAAAGCTGGCATACGCCTGTATAAGAACGGGCATGCGTAACATAGGCTGTTTCTGTTCTGTTCCCCCGGAAGAACACAACAAACATGGCCGTTCCCAAGAAGAATTTTGTTTGGACCAATGAGGAGGTTGAACTCCTACTTCAGTCGACCTTGAATTATAAAACCAACAAAGCACAGCAAGGCATAGATTAGGAGTCGTGTTTGTTTTGAGTGTGACGTAAATAGGTTTGTGACGTGACGTCTTTTGCCGTTTAGATGGCGGCGGAACCACGATCGTCTTCAAAACGCTCCACTCTGGAGGGAGTCTTGAGATTCTTGCGGATTCACTCCCCCCGAGGTCGCTGTGTAAACAAAAGGCCTTTCCGACAAAATATTCTGTCGGATTTACCCGCAATCGTCCCTGTGTAAACCCAGGTCCAAGATCACGAGTTTGTCCAATTGAAGGAACAGCTCAGCTCTCGTGACTTATGGGAGGCTCGTGTCATTTCCAGCTTTTTTACTCTACATCAGAACAGGGGATGTAGCGGCGACTACCTCCATCATTTATACAGTCTATGATATTTACGTAAAACTTGGAGCTACAGAGGAACTTGTTACCCTTAAAAGACGTGAAACATAAATTATTCTCTCAACTTAAAGCAGGCTAACTCTGAACTTACGACTAACCCTTGGCTGTTTAAGAAGAGAAATGAAGCACGATTAATAAACTAGCTACTCCACTACAGGTACGCTCTGCTAAGAGAAAAAATATAAATGTTTTTTCAAATCATAAACAGTAAATAACATGCAAGATAGATTCACACTAAAGCCACACATGATTTCAGCCAAGTCTTTACATCTATTTTCTGTACTTTGTTGCATATTTTTCTGTCTCTGTTAAAATGGCAAACATGACCAGCACAGTCGTGATATCAGGCGATACAAAAGTTAGGCAGCACTGTGTGGGACAGAAACTCAGAGAGACGTGAAAAGAGAAAACCTCTTTTCTCTGACGTTGTTTGTGATCCAGCATGCTCCTAATTCAACACCGACTTTCTCGTACGTGACACTCAAATCTGTGGCATAAATCGGGTTCAATCCCTTGAAAGCAGGGATGCAGCTACAGTATATGGCACCAGCGAGGTAACAGCTTGCACATAATGCCTCTGAAGAGCCTGTGATATGTTTGGAGGATCAGCACGCGAAAAAAAAACCCCAAAAAAAAACAGAACAGAATACACACGTTTTACCACTGCGACAGCAAAGTCAGACTCAGGAGGACGAACTGCTGAACAGAGACGGAGAGAAAAGCCTCGTGAGCATAGTTTCAGACTGAATCCAGTTCTTTCAGCGCTCAGTTTCAGACGCTGTTTGGGTTGTAACACAGCATGTTCAGCTGCAGGTTTTCATCCCAGTGCCTGAGGATGATGAAGAGCTGGTTTGCAGCAGCTTTGATGGAGGCTAAGTCTCTGCCTTCGGGGATTTCTTGCGCACTTAACCACATGCTGGCCTTGGCGGCGACCATCTCCCACTCGATGAAGTAACTGGCAGAGCTGTGCTCCAGGCAGGCCAGAGCCACAGCTGTCGCCCACACCATGCTCTCCAGATCCAGCATGCTCTTCAGACCGCCGGGCGACGCCGCCTCCAGCCCCGAGCCTCGCCCACTGTCCACCTGCGAGTGCGGGGACTGCTGGGGCTCAGGGGAGGTGGTGTCCGACAGGTGAGAGGGACTCTGGGTGCCTAAAGTTTGCTGCTGGTTTGTTTCTGACTCACATCCTTCGTCGGAGCTGTCGGTGCGGCGGCTGTTGGAGTGGGAGAGGTGGCCGAGGCTGGTGCGGTGGCTGCTGAAGGGCGACGTCCACTTCAGTTTGTCCATGGGGACGTTGATGGCGTCGCACAGAGCTGCGTCCAGGGGGAACGCACCGCTCGCCATCTGCAACAAAACCTGTGCAAAGATGGATAAAGACAAGATCACTGATGAACACTAAACCATAACAGTGCCAGACCTGTCGCTGCTGAAACAATACCGTAAATAAACATGTAGATTTTTAACGTCACAGCAGATTGTACATTCTTTTATTATTTATATTCACTATCACTACATACACTTTTTAATGTCAGCATCTTTGCACTTTTCACCACTGCACTAGTATCATATTTTTATTCAGCCTGTACATATTAATCATGCAAATTGCTATTCTTTGAATGATAATAATATTTATAAACTTTATTTGTAAAGCACTTTTCAAAACACAAAGTTACAAAGTGCTTCACAGGCAATAAAAAACAACAGTTCCCTGGAAAATAGTTCCAGTAAAATCCGGCAGCAGAACAGGCAAGAGAACACAAGAACGGCATCAGCTACAAAATAAAGATAAAATATACAAAGTTAAAACACATTTGAATAAAATAAAATTTAAAAAAACCTCAGCTAAAATCAGGGAAGGCTCTCTGATAAAAGTATGTTGTAAGAAGTGATTTGAAATTTTTGTGTTTTAAGTGATGCTGATATTCTATACGAACAGTTATATTTTCTTTTTTATGCCTTATTACTATTACCTTGTACAAAGAGAGCACAGTTTACCAGGACAAATTCCTTGTGTTTAAGCATATCTAATCATTAAAGATGATTCTAATTCTGATTTACTGGGTCCTGCCTTCGTTTGATTGGACAGAAAGACAGAAAGACATTTTCAATAGGTGAAAATGGATCAAAATAACATTACTTCATGTAGTGGGTTATATATGTGTGGGTATGTATCTGTTTATGTGTGTATATGTATGTATGTATGTGTGTATGTATATATATGTGTGTATGTGTATATGCATATATGTATATGTGTATATATATGTATGTGTATGGGTATGTGTGTATATGTATACATGTATATGTAGGTATTAATGTATGTATATGTGTGTATGTATATAAGGGTATGTATGTGTATGTGCATGTATGTATTTGGAGGTGTATATGTTTATTTACCATAGAGAGAGATATAGATAAAAGGTTGGCCAAGTCGACCATTATTATTTAAAACTGGAGAAGGGGTGGAAATTAATAAGTTTTTCTTCTTTCCACTCCTTTTTGAAAATGTAAAAGAAGGTAATCAAATGATTTAAAGTTTGTTTTGTTTTGTCATGTTTTGTTTCGCGTAATTGCAAAGATTTTTTTTTTCCTCTTTCTTTTATTAATTTTTTTGTTGCTTCTTCGTCTCCTTCTGATTCGACACGAAGTTGCAGAGTTTCTCTGTTTTGACTGTTTGCTTCGTGTAGTTCTTTTACATTTTTCAAAATAAACATTTTCATTCATTCATTCATTCATTCAAGGATGATGGAAAACAAAGGGAGCAGAGCGATAATGGGGATAATGGGGATAATGGGGATAATGGGATTCATTTATCAATCTTGCATGAAAATTGGCGCAGCAACCTTCACATATGATATATGAAACGTGTACAATCACAAATTTATCGTCTAAAGATAATTTTTATTGGAATAACACGCCCCTAATTATTCACAATGCAGCGTGACTAACGTACGAAATTTACGACATGGAGGGACAAATTATGGAAAAAAGGAGACTCCTCTGTGCTGGCAATCGACACTATCGTAACAAAGATAAACACACCCACACTGTCAAACTTTCAAGGATTCAAGGAGTTTTATTGTCATTCATCACATGTAAAACATGGATGGAAAGAAATTAGGTTACCCTGGTCCTGGAGCAAGCCCAATTGTAGAAATTTTTATAAATACATATATTCTGAAGAAGAAGCTTTTATTTGCGACGTTTTGGTGCTAGTAGGCAAACAGTCTTTTTTTAAAAAACGGGATATAATGTTAAATAGGAGGTAGCTTCACACCTGCAGCCACCTTTTCATTGTGACATCAGCGCTCACTGAATCCATTATACACGTTATATAAGGGGATCAGTTCCCAAAAGAAAAGAAAAATAATCTGTAAATCACAATAAAACTAGAGAGTCCAGAGAATCCTGGGTTGCCAGAGCTAGTTTTAAGTTTTAGAGTTTCATCTTAGGCACCATAGTAAGAGAGGAAAAGAGAAATGAAGCTGTGTTGTTTGACAGCAAGAAAAGTGGTGTGAAAGAGAGTCAGAAAAACTGCACAGAAACCAATTCAGCTGTCGGCAGCGTGGATGTGACAAACCAAACTACAGCAAAGTTTAAACATTTAATAAAAAGTGTTATATTTATACTTTAATCTGTGGTATCTGACTGTGAGAAGCGCTGATGCAATAAATTTTACAGTTCAGGTCCCAAAACCTTGAAAGATTGCTGAGAAAAATGTGTGTCAGCTCTAAAGGAAGCTTCGATCAGACTCAATAACTCAATGATGTTCATTTTGTCTTGATAAATAGTATTCGGAAAGTTTCTTTTTAGAAGACAAACTAGCAAAGTACAGCTTAACATCTGAGTCTAGTTGGTCTATTAAAAAGAAACTTTTTGGATTCAGTCGGACTCTATCCTGAACGCATCATACATTGAGGAGTGAGTGGAGCACTTTCTGGGTCTGTGTCACTTTCAGAAGTGACAGGAACAGACAAACATGCACTTCTTCTGGTTTAGATAATAAAACATTTTCAATACCCAGAACCACAAACTGGTTGACCAACAAACTGATTTTATTGACTTCATTTGTGGTCATTTTGTAACCTGGCCGAGAAGTGAGTCGCTCAAAACACTGAGGAAAAAAATGGAAGTAGAACTACATATTTCTTCTTTGGTTTCTGGGCTCCTTCTTTTTTTATTTGTTGCATAATTACAGATTTCTCCTTTATGACCTTGAAAGTAAAACACAAACAAAATCCTGATCATCTGATGTGGTGTTGTTCTCGGAAACAAAACTCTAAATCGTTTGATTCATGACCACAACAAAAGCCTCCAACCTTCCTCCACCAATCAGCAGGCGGCTCCAATCAACGCCTGAACGTGAATTAACCTCCTGCTGTTTCCTCCGCTGCAGCTGTTGTGACTAAAGTCAAGAAAATTATTCTGAGAGCCGCTCGGGTTATTGTCGACGTTTTTTTTTTTCTTTCCACTGCGTCTGAAGTGTGATGGAAACACTTGATGAATGTGGTCTGAACATAATTTCAGATTTCTGGTGGTTTAATGAAGGAGCAAAGTTTGAATGAATCATAAAACAGTGAAGCAGAGTTTTTCATATTTTTTCAAACAGGGGAGAGACTTTTATTTTTAAAAAACTGAGATTATTCGCTTTTTCAACTGTAAAAGATTTGGTTTTCAAATACCCTTCAGAAGGAGAGAAAAAGAAGAATAAAGAAAGATGCAAAAGACAGATGGAAGGGGAGGAAAGAAAAACAAAGACAATGTAAGGAAAAAGTGAAGAAACCAGGAAAGAAAAATAAGAGAAAGTGTTAAAAAGAAGAAAAGTAATAACAGAGAAAGTCAGAAAGAAAGAAAAGAAATTTAAAAAGAGGAAAAAAACAATTGTAATAAAGGCAATGAAAGAAAGAAGGAGAAAGAATTAAAGAAGAAATAAGAAAGAAAATAAAGATACCAATATCAAAACAGAAAAAGAGACAAAAATAAAAAATATAGAAGGTAATGAGAAACGAAAGAAAGAAAGAAAGAAACGTTTTGGAGGTAATGAATGAGAGAAAGGGAAATAAAAAAATGAAGGAAAATCAAATGTAAAGAAAGACAGAAAGAAAAAAAGAAAGAAATGTAATGAATAAGAGAGAAGGAAATAAAGAAAAAAATCAAATAATGAAGGTTACTAATGAGAGAAATAAAGAAAAAGAAAAGAAAACAATATGAAATGTAAAGAAAGAAAGAAAAATGAAAGAAAAATTGAAAGAAAATCAAATGTATTGAAGGTAATTAAAGAGCATGGGAAAGAGAGAAAAAAAGAAGAAAGAAAGAAAGAAACCAAAGGTGATAAAAGAGAGAAAGAAAGATGATGTGAGAGAAATAAAGTAAAAAATGAAAAGCAAAGGAAAAGAACAGAGGAAAAAAATGATGAAAGATGAAAAAGCAGGCGAACGGAGGAGAGGATGGAATCCGTGAAAAAAGAAATAAAGGAAAGAAAGCAAGAAAATAGAAGGATAACAAACAGAAGAGGAAAAATAAACAAGAAGAAATAAAGAAGACGGATGCTCCACAGCCTGAACTGACTTCCTGTCTGAATCTTAAGTCACTTCTGATTGGTTCTCTCTCCCTCAGAGCTCTCACAGGATTGGTTGGTTACTCACCAGAGGAATATAATCCTTGTTCTCGTTGTCGCTCTCTCCGATCGAATCCCCGGACTTGCTGTGAGAGCGGCACATGAATCCTTTGGCGGCTCGAGTCAGGAGACGAGTCCTGCTGAGCGCCAACCTTCCAGTGAAGAAGAAGAAGATGGAGAGATCAGAGAAAAGGAGGAAGAGGAGATGAAGAAGGAACCACAGCTGTAAACACCTGAACTTTCAGAGACAAACTCTAGTCTCAGGATGACTCAGACTGTTTCTGTGTTGGTCCGTCCATCACTGGGGGTCAGGATTAAAATACACCTGCTGACCGCCGCTCGCCGTGACGTGGTCGAGACATTCACGACGCCCAGAGGATGACTCTAAACGACTCCTGTGATCCCGCCGCTCTCCTCACAGTGAGGTCATGAGGTTTCCGTCCAGACGAGCGCTGGATGGATCGCTGTGACATTTGGTCCTGACGTTCATTCTCCTCACAGGATGAATTGTGATAACTTCAGGGACCAATTTTCTTTTCATCTTTACTTTATGACCGGTCGACTCCGGAGCTAATGACAGCTCCTCTGCCCTCAGCTTAAATTCTTCTTTATTGCTATAAGCGCATTAACACACCGCTCTGATGTGGGAGTGTGTCTCTGTTTCCAGGGACTTTCCTGTTTTAATATCAGGGTGATATGACTCTTAAAGGAAACCGCTCACAGACTTTCACACTCGCAGCTCTGCTTTTTAATCCACCAAACTTCTAGAGTTGATTTTCCTGGATCAATATGTCAAAATAACTCACTTACAGCTTGAGTCATTGTTATGTTGAAATGCTGACTCAGTTTTTCAACATGAAGCAACTGCTGCAAGAAAGTGCTTCATGTTGAAATGAGATGCTCAGCATTTCAACATCCTGCATTTGCTGATAGGAAATGCAGGGCCCCCCCTTTTGAGTTTAGATCTGTTTTTCTCACCTGTCCTCCTCCATACCAGATGATAAGTGGTCAGTTTTCTGCATAAAAAAATCAACGAACTCTGATTCTGACCAAGGAAAATGCTAACCATGGGGGGGCGATATGGAGAGAATATGTTTTTATGCTGATGTTTTTGTTCCATAACCCTCAGGATCTATGAAGAAATTCTAAATGTCTGTCTTACTGCGTCCAACCTCAGCAGTAATGGCGTTGTGTTGTGAGAAGTTTTGATTATGCAGCTCAACAATCCGACCACGTTCAAAGAGAAAAAGATTTTTAGACTTTGCCATCTGGAGGTCATGACCATTGACTGTATATAGAATGGACAGCGTGCTTCCGCCTGTCACCGTTCTACGATTTTGAAGCCAAAAAACCCTGTTTCTCTAGCCGCCACTGTGCAGCCAGAGTCTTCGCAGTAGAGAATTTCCAGTGGAGCCAAGCAAAAAAGAGAAATAAAAATATTTATTTCTTCTTCTTCAGAAGGTTTAGTCTCCTTTTGGCTCTTTCCTGAAGTTTCTTATATCCCCGATAAAAACTACTCACGAACGGCAGCTGTCAACTATCGTAAAACGAAACTTATATCGCGGTTTTTAACGTCCAATACCTAATGAGAAACCAACTTCTCAGGAAAAAAAACACCTGAACACCATGCAGCCAGATGACATCTTCATACTACCTTAGCGTAAAGATGAGAGAAACGTTTCTACGAGGTATCGTAATTTTTTAAAGTTTTCCCGGCTCATATCTGGAATACATGGGGAGGCGGGGCTTATGACCTATACTGCAGCCAGACACCAGGGGGCGGGGCATCTGCTGGAGGCTTCAGTTTGAGCCGAACGTCGTTACGTCCACTCATTATACAGTTTATGGTCATGACAGTGAGAATAACTGACAGAAAATGACATTAAATCCACATTTTTGTGCAGGTTTTGTCTTTTAAAGGCCGTGCTCTTACATTTTTTGATCAGCTGATGAACAGACTATTCACCTTTTTTTGTTTTGTCTCACTCTCACTTCTTCTTTTCGCATTTTTAAACTCTACCCAGAACCTTTTTAAAACCCAGGATGAGTGCAGAGGAAAACAGCTGTTGTGTGAAAGAGATGCATTTCTTGCAAAAGTTTCCTCTTGTCACATTTTTATTGCGACTATTTCAGACTCTTTTGTCAATAAGTCGTAAGTGCACAGCTGTGAAAGCCTCCAGGTAAGAATCCAAATGTGTGTCATTATCCAGTATTCATTACGGCGCCTCGTTTCCTTTTCTGTGAAGCTGGTTTTTCACGGCTCTTTAAAAATAAAAACAGCCTCATTGAGAGGATATAATGTCTTTAGTTGGATAGCATTCACCTTTTAATGCGGTCAGAAATGAAAAAAAGGTGATGTACAAAAGATCTCACACTTCTTTGGAGCTGCATTTAAATATTCAAATAATCAGTCTGAGGTGTTTGCTAATGCACAGCCAGAGCCAGACGGTCGACAAACACCCACCTGGCAGAAAAAAGGCTCTCCACTGTTTTCTGCGATTGGTCGGACGACACAGACGAGCTCCTTTGAGAGACTTTGAGACAGACATGCGGAGAGAGACGCAGAGTTACACAAAGACAGGAGAGGGAGATATAAAGAGGCAGTGGCATTTCCTGACACTTCTGTTTAGTTCTCGACATGAGGCTCACAATAAAGAAGTGAAACGCACCCACTGAGATGAACTAAAGGCAGGAGAGGTCATAAACTCCAGCAGAGATCTCTCCTCCGCAGGTGAAACAACCTTTCTCGTTAGTGTGTGTGTATGTTTTTGTGTCGTTACAGTCTCACACGCTCATTATCTTTAAATTTAAAGGTCTAGACAGATTTTGTCAACGCGAGCCACAGAGCTGTGTCCATTTCTGTCATCACTTACGCAAAGAAGGGCTTAAGTGTCAATAATCTCCTGTTTCACACTCAGACAGGGGCGGATCTAGAAAATACAGGGGCAGTCAATTAATAGGTGGTGGTAATGTCTAACTGCTCTTAAATGTATTCCATGGTTTTGTTTTGTCTTGTTTTTATTATAGGTTTTATTATTGTTGTTATAATTGTGTTATTTTACTTGATGTTTTTATCCGCTGTGAAGCGTCTTTGAGTGTTCAGAAAAGGCGCTCTATGTATAAAATTGATTATTATCATTATCATAAATATTAATATCAGGGTGATTATGCTCTGAAAAACCAAAAACATTATCTTCTACCAAAGACAATAAAGTAGTTTCATAATCCAAACATTTATTTAAAACACTCCCTTTCTATTTGATGGGAAAAATGTATTTAATAGCAACTTAAAAAATGTATTGAAGCCAATTTCTGCCAGTTAAAAATATCCGAATGAAAAACTGGCTTTGTTGAGATTTCTTCTTCTTTATTTTTGAAATACAAAGTCAAAAATTTCAAGACGAAAAGACAAAATTTTAACTTTTCTTCCTCGAAATTCTGACTTTTTATCTAAGAATTTTGACTTTCATATCTCAAATCAGTGACTTTCATCTCATAATTTTGACTTCTATTTTTCTGAAATTATCTTTTTTATTTGGAAAAGCACAGTTTATGTAACATTATATAAAGCTCTCAATGCACATCCGACTGCCTTGTTGTTTATTTTATACAAAGTCAAAGAATTTTGAGATTAAAAAAGGCAACATTTCAACTTTTGCCCCACAATTTTGACTATACATGTCATAATTTTGACTTTTTATCTAAGAGTTTTGACTTTTATATCTCAGATTAATAACATTAGCTCATAATTTTGACTCTTTCCTTATCTTTTTATTTGGAAAAGCACAGTTTATCTTACATTATACATAGCTTTTACATCAGACTTCATTGCTCCTCTAACAGGTATTTATCAATTTTTTTCCCTTTTTTTCTTCATAATTTTAAGTCGGGAAAGACTGATGCAGAAAGTCTGAATGTTCTTATCCGTTATGCTTTCCCAGAGTTTTTTTTTTCCATTGTAAATTGATCATTCACTGTAACATGAACCACTGAACAAGGGAGCTCACCATTTCTAGATTAAATAAAAATATATACATACATACATAAATCTATTTATATATACATACACATAAAGAAATTAAAGCCAATGTGTAGAAGGCTTATAGTCATAGTTCACATATAAAGTCAAACAAAGTCCCATTGTTTTACGTACTCAGTCCATTTTGACCACATTTTACAAAACTCTTCTTGTTGTACTCTTAGGGGAAAATGTTCTCTTTTCCATAATATTGATAATTTTGACTTTTAAGCTCAAAATTTGATTTTTTTTTTTTTTTTAGCTCAAAATGTCAATTCATTTCTCATAGCTTCAACCTATCTCCTAGTCCAGTGGTTCCCAAAGTGGGGGTCGGGACCCTTTGGGGGGTCGCGAGACATTGATAGGGGGTCATGGAACGTGTCCCAAAATCGAAAACTATGAACATTTTATCTATTATTGTGAGAATAAAAGCAAAAATTGGGGTGAAAGATAATATAAAATTATGCAAACAGAAAATGTTTTATCTGTTTTTCACATTTCTTTGTTCAAGTTTGATGCCGTGAACTCAGCAAAGTGCACATTAGTCGGTAAATTTTCTATCGATCAGTTAAATTAAGTATACTCAGGGAGGGTTTTGTTGGTTTTTGTCTGTTTTTGGATTGTCCCATTAGTGTTGTACCACAGCAGGGGGTCACCAGTCCCTAACACTGCTATTTTGGGGGTCACAGGCGGAAAAGTTTGGGAACCCCTGTCCTAGTCAGTTAGTGAATTTCTATCATCTTAAACTCAGCCTCACAACTCTTTTAGGCCTTTATGGTTCTTCCATTTCCTGACAGATGGTTTATTATTTTTCCCTCAGTCTAACTGTGTTGCTCAAAACTCTCTGTCTCTTCTGCCTCTTGAGCTTTGTTTTAGAAGGGCAGCTGCCACCCTATGCCCCCCCGGTTGAGCCGCCCCTGCACTCAGAATTTAATTTTTGAGTGACGTTAAAGGTCTTTGTGCAGGAAAACCTCCGAGTTAATCCACAAACAGCTTCATTCCCTGCATTAACTTACATTCGGTGAAGCTGCATCTCTCCCAGCCGGAGGAGGAGGGGGTGCTGCAGGGGGAGGCAACATCATCTCCATCTAAGAGCGAAACCAGAGTTAGAATCAGGTTTTATCAACAAGTTAATGTATGTCTTCGAACATTTCAGTGAATAAAATTGTTTGCGATGAAGCTTAGCGTAAATTCAGTCAGGAAGACTGTCTATGGGCTCACACCATCTCTCTATTCATTCATTCAATCCCGCGCTTTCTCATCAGCTGACCAAAGTGGGCGTGTACTCTTTTCTGTCTATCCAATCACATCTTCACAGCTGTCACTCGTAAACCAATCAACTCAAAGCTGTCAAACTTTAAATGTGCCTTCTCTGCTCGTCAGTTGTCTCGCAGGCTCGCACAACGAACAGCGACCCTCCTCCTCCCCAGGCTCCACCAATCTTCATCAGTCTGGTACTCAGCTTCAGCTCCTCAATCTTCAACAGGAACCAGCTCTCTAAAAGACTCTTTTACCACCACCAGTGTCTAGACTCCATCGGAGGATTTTCATAATTCATCACATCATTGTTTCCCCTGCACATTCATTCGCAACGTTCGATGGGGTCTAACCGCCAAAACTATAATTGTGCATCTGTATCATTAAATCTATTTATAATCTTTCTGAAGTCTAAGGCCCAATTCCAATTCCTTTCTTAACCCTCAATCTTAGTAGCCCTCAAAACCAAGTGTTAAGGTCTATCTTGTGACTTAGAAATGGGACACCCCTTAAATGCAAATGAAATTGTTGTGGACTGTGTCAGTTATTCCTTCGGTTAGCGTGATCAAAAAAATATCTGTATAAATAACACATCCACGGACATATTCAGCTGTCACAGCATACCATAGTTTATTGAAAGGTAAACACCAGCTATAACTATCGTTATAAAACTCTGCGGCTACAGGAGATGACATTCGCCCGGTCATCTTACACCATTATCGGCACAAGCATGTTATATAGGCTGTTATCTTGATAAAACAATTACATTACCACTGAGAAAAATGACCATTTTGTAACGTTTACTAACTTAAACGATAGCAACATGGCTTGTCCGCACCGGACGCTATTGACAAAAGATGGTAAAATAAAAATAAATGTTATGCAACAACGAGGTAAATAATCCATAATATGGGTCTAAACTAAGATAATACAATGGTTTTCGTAATATTTATATCCCCATTAACAAAGAAAATACTATATTTGTAGCTCGCCTTCTCTGCCGCTTTGGACGCCATGTTTATTTATCGACAATACGCAATGCATTCTGGATGTCCCTTAGTCCCAAGGGTGGTGTTGGAGAATCTCAGTATTGAGGGAGATACAGCCTCAGTCTTACCCCTCAACCTTAACATTCTGAGAATCAGGACAGCACTTACACTTCGCGGGAGTGCGCATTTTGAGATTGAGGGTTAAGACAGGAATTGGAATTCACCCTAAGTCTCTCCTGATTGAATAACAATAGGAAGCAAATTATGTGGATAAAAAGTGAAAATCTTGATGCAAATTAGTTTTTCCTCATCTACTTCTGTGACTGTGTCCCCATCTGTGACACTCCTGACTCCATTCAGAATCAAGAGGCCTTTCTCTGAGGTTATGAAGTAAAATAAAGCAGCCCCCAGCTGTCCAAGTGTCCCCTCTAAAATATCCTGTTTGCAACCCTCTATTTCCAAATGAGATCAGATTTGAATGAAGATGAATGTATAAAACATGAATCTCTCAAGGAAAGATTTTCCTGCAGCTCTCTACATCCCTCAGTCTGAGTCAAAAATATCTTTTTTAGATAAAACTCACTGTTATGCAGCAGAGCGTCTTCAACCTCCTCAGACATCCCTCCAGACTGAGAGCGACCCAGACCGATGGAGTAGCCTCTGTTCTTCCTGCTCCCTGACCGAGAGCTGGAGTGCAAACCCCTCTTCAGACACTCACCTGAAAATAAAATGTACAAACCCAGTGAAGTCCAGTGAAGTTGGGAGAATTTGTGTAGCATCCCCACTGTTTAAGACGTTTAAAACTACCTTATTAGAATGATGGGAGGTTGGGTTTATTTATTTCGTTTAAAGATAGTTACCCTAAGGTTTACCTGTCACAGTTTAAAGCACTTACACACCAGTCACATGATATAAAAACTTTACACCTTTCACTCTGTGTTGAATCACTGTACTAAAATAAACTGACAACGTTAAAATGCAGAAAAAATAGTAAAGTTTACTTAAAGATGTTTAAAAGTACCGAATATGACACTTTTTATATTTGCAAACACAAAAATAATACTTGAGATTTTCGATAACCTGAATCTCTTCTTTAATAGGTCTTTTAGCTAGTTTTAAGTACTCTTTTAAACCTATGACATTGTAACAAATTTGATCAATAACACAATACCTTCTTCTTTAATTCACCTCAAAAATAGGTCACACTGCAAAAACTGAAATCTAAGCAAGTCATTATGTCTTATTTTTAGTAAAATTTGTCTTACTACTCTTGATTTGAGCCACATTTACTAGACAAGGTCATAAAAATGTCTCGTTTCAAGTTTTTTAAAGACAAAAATGAGGCATCAATTGCTTGTAACAAGTAAAACAAAAAATCTGCCAATGGGATAAGATAAAAGATTCTTGTTTTAAGACATCTTTCTAATTTCAAGAAACCTCCCGGGCAAATTCGTCTTATCCCATTGGCAGATTTTTTTGACTTGTTAAAAGCAATTTACACCTCATTTTTGTCTTAAAAAAACTTGAAATAAGACATTTTTATGACCTGGTCTGGTGAATGTGGCTCAAATTAAGAACAATAAGACAATTTTTACAACAAATAAGACATAATGACTTGCTTAGATTTCCGTTTTTGCAGTGCAAAACATCCAAACACACAAAAAAATCCTAACTATCCCTAACCTTTAATAATAATCCTTAAGGTTTCAAGAGGGCCTTCCCCACTTTGTTACCCAAACAAATCCTCTTCAACTTATATTGAATTGAACTTACCACAAAGAAAAGATATTCAATGTTCAAACTGATAAACCAAAATGTTTTTGAGCAAATATTTGCTCATTTTGAATTTGATGCCTGCAACACGATTCTAAAAAGCTGAGACAGGCTCAACAAAAGACTGGGAAAGTTGAGAGATGCTGAGAAAACACCTGTTTGTTTCATTTAAACAGCTGAGTGTCATGATTGGGTATAAAAGGAGCATCCCCAAAAGGCTCAGTCCTTCACAAGCAAAGATGGAGCCAGGTTCACCACTTTGTCAACAACTGCATGAGCAAATAGTCCAACGGTTTAAGAACAATGTTTCTCAACATCCAACAGCAGGAATTGATGGATTTCATCATCTACAGTCCATAATATCATCAAAAGATTCAGAGAATCTGGAGAAATCTCTGCACGTAAGCAGCAAGGCCCAAAACCAACATTGACTGGCCGTGACCTTTGACCCCTCAGGCTGCGCTGCATTAAAAACCCACATCATTGTGTAAAGGACATTAGCACGTGGGCTCAGGAACACTTCAGAAAACCATTGTCAGTTAACACAGTTCATCACTACATCTACAAGTGACAGTTCAAACTCTACCATGCAAAGACAAAGTCAGACATCAACAACACACACAAACGCCGCCACCACCGGCTTCTCTGGGCCGAGCTCATCTGAGATGGATTTATGCAAAGTGGAAAAGTCTGCTATGGTCTGACAAGTCCACATTCATAACTCTTTTTGGAAATCATGGACGTTGTGTCATATCAGTTGTATCTCATCTAATCCTGTCAGTGTTTACTAAGGGATTACTCATAATTTGTTTTGAAGTGAACTGTTGGATAAATTCTTGTTTGGTTCTGAGAAAAAAAATCTTAAATTTGGTCTCGTGGTGCAGAAACAGGTTTCTCTGTAAAGCCAGAGCTGCTGGAGTTTGAGTAACACTGGTGGGTAAGGAATACAAAGTTGACCACAGTGAAACTTTTTGGCTGATTTTTATCTTTGCCTGAAGCAGTGAGAGGTCTCCAGTGGTGGCAGACAAAGTTTAAGGGATGAAAAACCTACTGGAAGTGTTAACTCCTGACTGAGATGGGAAGAAACCACAGAAAACACACTGGGGTGTAGAAATAACATTTAATTTGTATTTTGCTCAATTTCTTTCTCTTGTTTTCCAAAATTAGGATTTTTTTGTTTTGTTTTAGATGATATTATCAAAGCCAACAGCATTCATGGATGCAGCAGTTTTTCTCCAAACACTGATCTGTTATCAAAACTGTCGCCACAAATTTATTAACCCATTAAAATTTCTTCTTCACAAGACACCTTTTAATTCCTCAATGGGAAGAATAACCTCAGTGACACATCAGCCAACACTTCATGTCTCTTTGGTTTTAAGCTACAGAAAAAAAGATGTTCCAGGTTTTTCTGTTCACGTCTTTAAAAATAGCAGATCTTAAACAGTCGAGGACTTCAACACTCAGGACTTACTTGGATTCATGTACTCGATACACGTCGGCAGGTACTCATTAGTGTCCAGGTCGACGGGAATGAAGGCGGTGTATTTGCTCAGGATGTTGCAGCTCTTGCTGGTGTGGATGGCGTAAAGCTGGTACTTCCTGCCAGAGCCTTTGGATGAAAACAAGCAGAACATTACTGCTGAACCATGAGGGGGTTGTATAATTCTGGATAACATATTGTTGCATCACATCATGCTAAAAAACAAACATGTTAACGTAAATAATTAATGCATAATTCATGTATGAGTCACATTTTCAAAGATGTAGATATTACTAAAACACAGCCTCAGGGTTGGCTCATTTATTTTCTCCAAGCTTGTTAAAGGAAATTAAAAAAGCAACACACATCACGACTGAAAAAGTGTACGACAGCTGAATCACAGTTAACACAGCTAACAATATCAGTTTTAGTTTGTTTGGTTTTTCTTTTGTCATAAGAAGATCCCATTTTCCAAGCTTTAGCATCAAATATAAACAAAACAGAGTCTTAAATTTATCACTCCTGAGGAAAAATGAGCTACATATTCAAATACGTCATTTCTGAGGGATAAAAAGTTAATAGAAAGATATAAATAATCCAAAAACATTTTATTATGGGTTCAATGTAAGCATCAGTAGAAGAATGATTGTTTGCTATGTTGTAAATAAGACCGTTGAATAAAGAAAAGTGGGTATGTTTCACACAGAAAAGTAGGGCTGAGCAATTAATTGCTGCAATGTTCTAATCGCAGGCAGTGAAAAATTTCTTGAACCTTAAATGTGTAAAAATAATAGATATAACATTATGAAGTAGATGTTTAATGTTCTACACCAGCTACTCAACCCTGCGCAAGAGAAACCATGTAAGTAGTATAAAGTGGCAAAAATGTTCAAAAAGCATGAACAAATGGCATGAAAATTGAAAAAAAAAAACATGGAAAATCATAAAGCAGCAAATATTGGTCCAAAGTGGCAAAATAGAAAAAAAAGTGACTAAATTGGGCAAAAAGCAGTAATCAGGAGTCGCAAAAACAGCAAGAAGTAGCTAAAAGTAAGTTTGAAGTGGCAAAAATGTTCAAAAAGCATGAAAAAATGGCATGAAAATTGAAAAAAAAAAAAAAACATGGAAAATAGTCACAAAGCAGCAAATTTTGGTCCAAAGTGGCAAAATAGAAAAAAAAGTGACTAAATTGGGCAAAAAAGCAGTAATCATGAGTCGCAAAAACAGCAAGAAGTAGCTAAAAGTAAGTTTGAAGTGGCAAAAATGTTCAAAAAGCATGAAAAAATGGCATGAAAATTGAAAAAAAAAAACAAAACATGGAAAATAGTCACAAAGCAGCAAATATTGGTCCGAAGTGGCAAAATAGAAAAAAAAGTGACTAAATTGGGCAAAAAGCAGTAATCATGAGTCGCAAAAAAACGTTTGACGAGTTGTTGTCATGCTGCAACTAATATTCATTTCTGAAAGTGCATTTGCTTAACAACACATGAGACCAGGATTATTTTAAATTTCAAGTCATGTATTGACTTTATCGCTTTTGGTTAAGTTTACAAAAACAGGACAAGCTGTCAGAAAACTTTAGTTAGTGATAACATAGTCTGCAGAAGTCAAAACTCTAAAGAACTCCTTTTATGAACTATTGCCTGAGAATTTTTCGTTTTTGGCTGGTTAAATGACTGAAATGACTAATAAGATGTAAATATCGTTGCTGACTTTTATACCAGCATGTATAATTCTAGACGATTGTTTTTTTGGTTTTGTTTTTTTTTTGGAACAATCTCTGTGAGTAAATAAAGCTGTGTTAAGATAAGATATGGCTGCCTTTAAAGTTGTCCCTCAGTGAAAGTGAAGCTGGAAAATGAATCTCGCATTTAAACGTCAAAAACTGCAGTTCATCAAATGACCACTAGAGGCTGACTCCAAAGTGAGATGGTCTCCATTAAGCCTCATGTTAAACTATCAAACTGTACAGAAGATTTTTTTCTTTTACAGTCCAGGAAAATGGCAATTCTACTTAAGGATACCACTTTTTGCAATATTATGATTTAATTGAGTGGAAAAGATTGATGTAAACAAGAGAAAAGGGACAAAAGTGCAGATCTGAAACAGAATATAACTGTTGCAAAGATGGTTTTAATTTTTTTTTCTTTTGCTCCAGTTTAATTTGAGAAAACTCTGGCTCTGTTTCAATCATATTTTTATATTTAATAATAAGTATGGGCTCTAAATTAAACCCCAGCTCTATAATTCACTGAGCATGCTGAGATTTCCCGACACAAACAGGCACAGAGAGCTCACCGTGTTCGATCTCACACTCCTTATCCGCCATATGCTCGAAGTCGTGAATGATGGAGCGCCCGGCCAGATGGTGGAAGGTCTCGTTCCAAAGCTCCTCGTGAACCTTTTCCTCTCGTTCCCGGCCGTTCAGAAAGGGCTCGATATCAAAGCAGACCTCCCACTTCACCGGTTTCCCACACAGCAGTCCGGACACCACGGCCTTGCAGTAACCTTTGTGCTGATTGGCTGAACCCAGATCTGACTTTTGCGCCTCCTGTGGAGTTTCTGCCTGACATAACTGGTGTGCATAACCATCTGTAACATCACAAGGAGAAGAAAAGTAAGTTCTCATTCCTTCTTATTTTCTGTTTTCATCTCCGGATTGATTTTCTGCTCATTCTCAGATAAAAACCTCCAAACTTATCACATCAAATACCTTTTTCTGAGTGTTTGATCCTGGCAGATAGAAACTTCCTCATTACACATTTATCCATATCAAAGTCAGCTGAATAATGTATGTACAGTTTCCCTCTGTAAATCCTCACAGTTCTGATCTCACCTGTGTCTCCTGTGCTGCCGACAGACGGGCTGTCAGTGGACGATCTGGATCCATCATCCCCTGCGATGTTTCGAGCTTTAGGCGGCACGCCGGCGCCGCTCGGCAGGGGGTTGTCCTGAGGCTCGGAGTCTGTTTCCTGCTGATGAAGCGGCTTGTGACAGCTGGCCGGCTGCCCGCTAGAAGATGTGGCACACAGACTCGCCAGCTGTGGCTGCAAGGAAAAGAAAGTTTTGGTGCTTTCAGGTTTGAGTAAAGTTTGGGTACTTCTCGTCTTTTTTTTCATCCCAGTGCGCTCATGCAACTTTATATTACACAGTGATTTAAGACAGTGATTCTCTACTGGTGTGTGGTGACCAGGGGTGGAAGTAATTAATTACAAATACTCAGATTACTGTAATTAAGTCATTTTTTGGGGCACTTGTACTTTTATGAGTAGATTCTCAAGTCTGTAATTTTACTTGTACTTAAGTAATCATTATGCCATGTAATCTACTTAGTTACTTTTAAAATCATAGTTGAGTACTGAGAACAATTTTCATTAATATCTGGACCTTTTATCTGCATTTTTGTAGCCAGTACGGTGATTTCATAGCAAACAAGCCAATGAAAACCAGGACATATGGATGAAAAACAAAACAAAACAAAAAAATGTTAATGGATGTTAATGATTGATCGCTAATTGATTTTGTGTTAAGAATTTAACCAGTTAAAAATGTATTCATGGATATTCTATCAATAATCGTGGCAGCAACCACACCTCATCTAATTTTGTTTTTTGTCAGTTATTAATGATTATTGAGTGTTAGCGTTTTAACACTTGGCAAAGCAAAACACAAAATGTAGAGCCCTATCTGGAGAGGTGACAGTGACATCACCAGTTAAAAGTAACTAATAATCTGAGTAGTTTTTTGACAAAAACTCTGTACTTTTAACTGTGATTGAGTAATATTTTAGCAAAGAAGGAAGGAAAGGAAATTACAAAAGAAGGAAAAAAATTCAGCAAACTGTCGGCACATGAAACCAAGAAGTCGTCAAAACCAACATTTGGAACCAGAAGAGCCCACTCTAAAACTAAACCTTTGTAAAGTTTTTAGTTATTTTCACTGAAAAAAATAATGAAGGGTTGAAAATGTTTCTTAATTCAGGTCACCACTTGTTATTAAAGAGAGATGTTGGGTCCTGAAGCCAAACCACTTGAGAACTGCTGCTTTCAGAGAAGCATGGGCTTGACTTTGAATTAATTACAAAAGCAAAACTTCCACTTTCAGTCTACGAGACATGAATCAATTTGTGTTCTCCAGGGAAAGTCCAACCCAAAAAAGGATACTGACAAATAGCATGCAGAAAAAAGCAATTTTGGTGCTGATAAACTCATTCTAAATAATAACAAAACAACAAAACATTAGTCGAAGTGCCAAAAACTGCAGTTCCTTGACTGACCTCTTGGGGCTGGGCCTAATGTCGCAACCATAGACTGTATAATGAGTGGACGTAACGACGTTCAGCTCAAACTGAAGCCTCCAGCAGATGCCCCGCCCCCTGGTGTCTGGCTGCAGAATAGGTCATAAGCCCCGCCTCCCCATGTATTCCAGATATGAGCCGGGAAAGCTTTAAAAAATTACGATACCTCGTAGAAACCTTTCTCTCATCCTTACGCTAAAGTGGTATGACAGTGTAGTTTAGCTGCATTGTGTTCAGGTGATTTTTTTTACTGAGAAGTTAGTTTCTCATTAGTTATTCGACGTTCAAAACCGTGATATAAGTTTCGTTTTACGATAGTTGACAGCTGCCGTTGTGAGTAGTTTTTATCGGGGATATAAGAAACTTCGGTAAAAAGAGCGAAAAGGAGACTAAACCTTCCAAAGAAGAAGAAATAAATATTTCATTTCTCTTTTTTACTTGGCTCTGGCTGCACAATGGCGGCTCGAGAAACGGGGTTTTTTGGCTTCAAAATCGCAGAACGTTGACAGGCGGAGCCACGCTGTCCATTCTATATACAGTCAATGGTCGCAACACAAACAAACATATTGATAAAACTTATTTTTGGACTCTGATAAATTTCCCTTTGATCTACAGATAAACATTTTTACACGACATACAGAGTCATATATGATAAGTAATGTTGACTACTCATAGCTGTTGGGAAGAATTTAATTATGGTGATGTCTCCTCTGCTAGATTTACAAAGGGAAGATATAATATCTTCACAGGGCAGTGAACTCTGTTTAGTATTACCCAGACACTCCCTGAGCAATATTCAAACTCATTATCATTCATAAATATTGTCCCTCATTACAGAGATGAGCGCATTAGTCTGCTCTTGATTTCACCCCGGTCCAGACGAGGGTCAGATGAATGGTTAATCCACCAGCACGGTCTGAATACAAATAACTTTTATTCCTTAATTCAGTATGTAACAGGTGCATCAAGGTACAAAGTGGGATGCTGCTCCTTTTGCTTCAATAACAGGTGAAGATTTATCTGGATGGCACTTAACCACGTGTGTGTTGTTATGATGAAATGTGGTTATGTGACCTTGTCTTTATCCAGCTGTTCTTCCATTATCCTTCAGTCAGAGTCACAAATATGTGCTCGACTGTTTAAATAACAAAACCGGTTCAACAAAAGCAGCAAACCTGGAAGTCGTTCCTCCACTGGGCCTCGTGCTCTGGGCTCATCTGGCCAATCAGCTCCTGGACTTTGGCTCTCCTCAGCGGGTTTTTTGGCACCACAGAGCTGGGATCGCTGGGGGTGAAGGCTTTTTTGGCCGGGTTGTAGTCGATGATCTGGTTGGTGCTGTACGCTCGTCTTCTTGGGGATGTTTTACAATCGAACCCTGAGGATTAATTACAAAATGGAAACAAAAAAAAATCAAACGTAATTATTTTTTTAACCCTCTGATGCATGAATTGTGAAAGTCAGTGTCAGGACTTTTCCCCTTGAGTGTTTTTATTTGTCTTAAAGCATGAAAAAAAGTTTTCCTTTTTTTTTTTCAAATATTTGTAACTGAGCATTCAACTTAAAACAGTGTGAACTTAATGTAAATATGACTCTTTTTTTTACTTCTTTTCTTTCTCTCTTCTTGACACTGAATAATTCATAGTTATTATGCTGTTTTACCCTCAAATGTTTGTCTATAACTCTTTTTAAAAATATATATTTGGAAAAAAAAAATGAAAACATTTTTTCAGGCTTTAAGAAGAATAAAAATATCCTGACACAGGCTAATATGAATTTCCACCACATGAACCATTGAATTTAGGAGTAAATAACTTTTAAATAGGTTTCCACTGTAGTGACCACGATGCACCACAGGGTTAAACAATATTTGATTAAGTTAAATAACATAAACCACAGCAATGGCGATGGTGTAATACTATACAAAAATATAATGTAGTAATAATGATGATAATAGTTATAATAATACAACAAATGCATACAGACAGAGAAAAAAAATTAAAATAAAATAGAAATAAATAATTCAACCAACAGAAATATAAATTAGTCAGAAAAAAATAACTGAAAAGGCAGCAGCAATGGCGAAAAAAGGTTTCCATACTTTAGTGAAATGTTTTCTTTTCCCTTCTAATTATATAAATTAGTCTTTCCAAAGCAAGATATATTGCGAGTTCCTTCGACCAAAAACTTAGAAGATAACGAAACGTTGAATTCAACATAAAAAGTGGAAAGATTAGTGAATATTCTAAACTCAAATTGAAGTCTTTAAGTGGGAGTATGCAGAATCTGTAGAATCTAGAGGTTAGTTAGGCAGAGCTGGAAAATTTCCATTTATTTCAATGGGACCAACATAAGTGTAAAGTGTTAAATATTTCAAAAAGTATAAGGGTTATAAATGTGTGAAAATACAAACACATACAGTATAATAAAGCAATACAAATAACATAAACTGCAGCAATTACAATTGTGTATTACTATACAAGAAATATAACATAGTAATAATAATAAAAGTTATAAAGATAAAACGTATACATACAGACAGAGAAAAAAGTTGAATTGAAAAATAAGGTTTCCTATACTCTAACAAGCTGTTTTCTCTCCCTATAGTTATATAAAATTAGTCTTTCCAAAGCAAGATACACTGCGAGTTCCTTCAACCAAAAACTTAGAAGATAACAAAATGTTAAATTTAGGATAAAAAGTGGAAAGATTTTTGATATATTTTAAACTGTTATGTGTATTAAATATTTGTGAATGTTGTAAACTCAAATTTAAGTCTTTAAGTGGGACTATGCTGAATATGTAGAATCTAAAAGTTAGTTAGGCAGAACTGGAAAATTTTCAATTTATTTCAATGGGACCAAAATTTGTGAAAAGTGTTGAATATTTTAAAAAGTATAAGGGTTAGAAATGTGTGAAGATACAAACATATCTCCGGAAGAACAACACAGATGGGCACTTTGATAATCCAGGGACCAAAATAAGTTTTAAATTAGTCACCAACACTTTATTCCCTGAGCAAAGAGGCGTTAATTGAACTGTATCTGCTTAAATCTTCCAAGAGAAGCGTCTTGTTTGTGGTGTTTGTGTAACAGTGTAGGTTTGTTTTCTGACAGAAATAGTCATTATTCTCTTTGGAGCACGTTTTTGCACCAGTATTAACTCCAGTCTGCTTCATAACTGGCTGAAAACTCCTCACAGAAGTTCACCAGCTTCACCTACAGTCTCACCTGCTTTGACCAGCTTATTATTCAAGCAGGAGCTGTTATTCAAAACAGTTTCAAGCAGAAAAAAACCTTAATGAAGTGGAAAGGTGAGTGTGGTTTGACTTCCCACCTGCTGCGTCATGCTCTGTGGGTGCAGGGCTGCTGTCCGTCACCGAGTCCTGGTAAGAGTCATAGAGAGGACCAGCCGGAGCGTCTCTGTACGAGCCCTGACCGTCCACTCCCGTCCTCACCACTTCCTCTTCCTGGGAGTGGTAAAACACCGAGCTGGCCGACTCGATGGAGCGCATCATGCTGTATCTCCTCCGCTTATCCTGTTCAGATTTTAAGTGGGTGTCACGTCTAAGACAAGAGCTTCAGTGCAGACCTGTTCATGCAGTTTAATTAAAAAGCTTGTTCACTCTTAGCCTTTCATCCCTCTTAAGTAAAACACATGCTGTATCTCACTACTAGGGTGACTGAACATCCGCTTTTTTTTACATTATGTCCAGAGGGATTTTATCAAATTCCCCCAAATGTCAAGGTTTTTCTCTGATTGTTCTACAGACTATTGATATTTATAATAAAGCCCTGCACTGAGCCACAGGAATTATTCTGATGCTGTAACCCAACAAAATTTTGAGTCGAAAAGTCAGAATTTAAGATAATAGGTCAAAATTTGAGATAAAAAGTCAAAATTCTGACATAAAAGTCAAAATTTTGAGATCTAAAGTCAAAACTTATTGGAAAAAAAAGTTGAAATTGAATACAAGTCAAAATTGTAAGATTTACGTCAGAATTTTGAGATCTCAAAGTCAGAATTTAAGAAAAAATAAAGCCAAAATTCAAAGAAAAAAGTCAAGGTTTTTAGATTCAAAGTCAAAATTTTAAGATGCCAAGTCAAAACTCAATGGGAAAAAAGTTGAAATTGAATATAACAACTCAAAATTCTGAAAGAAAAAGTCAACAATTTGAGATGTGGTTGAAACTCCGAGATCAAAAATTTAAATATTGAGAAAAGAACTACAAAGTCTGAGACGAAATGTCAAAGTTTAAGTTAAATAGTCAAAACTGTAGTTTAAGTCAGGATTTTAAAATTAAAAAGTCAAAATTTAAGATGAAAAGTCAAAACTTTTGAGGAAAAAGATGTAGTTAATATTTTGAGATCATAAGTTGAAAAATACTGAGATGAGAAGAACAAAGTTTAAAATGAAATTTTATTGTTTTAGTTTCAAATTCATGATTGCAAGATGTAAATCAGAATCTTAAGATAATAAAGTCAAAATATAAGAAAAAAGGAAAAAATTTGAGGGAAAAAAGTCAAAGTTTTGAGATTCAAAGTCAAAATTTGAGATGAAAAGTCACAACTTTGACATGTAGCTTGTATTTGGGGATAAAAGTTGAAATATTGAGAAGAAAAGACACAATTTTAGATTAAAAGACAAAACTGTAAGATTATAAAGTCCAAGCACAAAATTTGACTTAAAAAAAAATCCCACAGAAGCCAGGTTTTCATCTTTACAGTTTCAAATGCAAATGGCTTGTATATATTATTTGTGTTTACATTCCAGATAATTTTCACTTCAGACAGAAAATAGGTTTTTAGAATATGGTCACCAGCATCACCACAATCTGAAATATTCACCACAAAGAAAAGAGCGCCGTAAGGCATCAGCAGATGTTTCGGACCATAGCCTGTGTAATGAGTGGATGTAACGACGTTCAGCTCAAAATGAAGCCTCCAGCAGATGCTCCGCCCCCTGGTGTCTGGCTGCAGTATAGGTCATAAGCCCCACCTCCCCATGTATTCCAGATATGAGCCGGGAAAACTTTAAAAAATTACGATACCTGGTAGAAACGTTTCTCTCATCCTTACACTAAGGTAGTATGACGATGTCATCTGGCTGCATGGTGTTCAGGTGTTTTTTTTTCTGAGAAGTTAGTTTCTCACTAGTTATTGGACGTTAAAAACAGAAATATATGTTTTGTTTTTATGACAGCTGCCGTTCGTGAGTAGTTTTTATCAGGGATATAAGAAACTTCGGGAAAGAGCCAAAAAGAGACTAAACCTTCTGAAGAAGAAGAAATAAATATTTTTATTTCTCTTTCTTACTTGGCTCCACCGGAAATTCTCTACTGGGCAGACTCTGGCTGCACAATGGCGGCTAGAGAAACAGGGTTTTTTGGCTTCAAAATCGTAGAACGGTGACAGGCGGAAGCACGCTGTCCATTCTATATACAGTCAATGTTTCGGACTCACAGATTTTGGGTTGGCGTGATAGCGGGTCGTGTCACAAACGACGCCGTAGCCGATCAAACTGTCTCCAGGGAACAGGAAGGTGTTTCCCACCGGGGAGAGCAGCACCTCTTTGGTCTCAGGAAAGAGCCACTCGATGGAAATGTCACTCAGAACGGGGGACATGGTTTTCTTCAAGGACTTAATCATCTGTGGAGAACAAAATGGATTTTTAAGGCTTAGAAACACTGCTCCTGTGTGACAAGTCCATAAAACAAATGTTGTCTCTGAGATTTGATTTATAAGTAGTAGAGGAGGCCGACATTAAGTGCTTTAAACCTCTGACAATGGCTCCACAGTGGCTGGCCTTTGTTGGGAGTGATACACAAAGCTGGAAATAAGTACCTTGGGCTGCAGCCTCTCTCCATCAGACAGAAACTCCGCCGTTCCTTTGGAAACAGTCGCCATTCCCTGCACCAGCCGTCTGCAAGCGCTCAGTCCTATGCCGAACGTAAAACATCTGCACAGACACATAAAAACCTGCAGCTTAAGGCAGATCAGGGGATTCAGTTTGCATGAGAACAGGTGGCTCTGAGGAGGCGCTGGAGATGTGAATAAGAAAAAGCAATCAGACAGAGATTTGGGAAAAGATTGGATGCTTCTCCTCCTGTGAGGTTCCCTGTTTTACTCTGTTTCTAACCCGGGGATGAGCATCGCTTTTCTCCCTTTGCATTTTTAATGAGATCAAAGAGCCCAAATTAAAACGGAAATGTCACCTTCTACATAGTTAAAAACCTTACATGGATTTTCGGCGCTGAGATTAATTGTTGTTTGGTCTTGTCTCCGACTGGCTGCGCTGATTTGTAAGCAGAGAGTGATAATGACCCAGGAAGTGTCGATGAATTGGCCGAGCTCTGTGTACCTAATGCAATCGTCTGAGGGCAGTCATCCATTAAAAGGGGGGAACACAAAAGTCGATTATGACTCAGAAGAGGGTTACGCAGTGTGAGACTTAGACACAAGCTGCAAAATAAAACAAATTTCTCGGCGCTCTGCAGGTCTATTGTGCCGCTGGTGCTCACTCTCAGCTGACAGCTGATGCTTGCAGCCTGCAGGGAACATTTTTATTTCCCCCGTCTAGCTCTGGCTCCAAAACAGTATTGCTTTTTACGTCTTAAATTACGGCTGCACATGTGCTTCCCCAGATTCTTAGTTGTGATGTATCGACTGTGTGACATTCGTTCGATGCGTACACCCAGATTTAATTTCGAGAGGATTACATCTCTGTACCCAGGTGTTCCCTCTAAGCCTGAGACAATCCCCGGATGTGAATTAAGCTAGAGTGATGCTTTTGTTATTTGCATAATGGACATAAACAAAAGATGATTTTGTAACCATTTGCTTTGATGCATCAGCTTCTGTGCATCCCCCTCGTCCATTCACATCTTTATGGGTTAAACTCTTACACTCCGCCGGAGCGTTGACGAGCCGTTTGCTATTCATCTGATGTTATTTGATATAAACACTAACGCCTTTGTCAAACATCAGAATGCTTAGATTCTTCACTTTTTTTTTTTTTGCAGTTTTCTTCACCAACAAAACGTAATTAGTGAAAGAATCACTCTCATAGTGATCACATTAACCGGGCTGTCCTACCTGTTTGGGGTCATTACGTCACATCCAATGTTCCCTCTAATTTTTCATGTTTCTGAGCAAACACACAAGTTCCTTGAGCACACTGAGCGCCACTGTGAGCAACATCAGATTACATTAGATCTACAGGGTTTCCCCCAGAAAATTTACGAAGCCCGGTGGTAGAGAAGCCCAACGCGTTTTTGACAGGAATTTTAAAACCATGACTATTATGTGTTATTATAAGCCATTTATTAACTGTTATTAACAATACTTATGCGTACAATCTCATAAAAAGGCACAATCTTAAAAAACAGGGATTTTTGATCATATTCATTTATTGGTTTTCACTCAGCATTCAAACTGGGCTCCTCCTGAATCTGGATAATCATATTTTAAAATCAATATTCATAGTACCAAGTGAAGAAATGCATAAAAAAGAGAGTATAAATTCTATTTTTTGAGTCTGGGCTCATATAATTCATGTCTCTCTTCTGCATAAATGGGTCAGGGCACCCCAGTTAAAAACGTCTGACTCGCCCCTGCTTGTAGCACGCAGCTCGTTGCAGGTTCGATTTGTTGCTTTGCTCATTAACGAGGGGATTTATGCTGAACAGAGGGTTCAGACGATGGAACAAGCGGAGTTACAGTGAAAGACAGGACTCAACTTTTCTCCAGGTAAAAGTCAGACAACTTCTCATGTACTCTGTTCCTATAGTGCACCATAGTCCCCCTAACAGGTTTGTTTATTGGCCCTGTCAATCACACATATGCTAACCAATAGCCTTACCATTCACACGAAGCCTGCCGTAGCTAATTAGACTGCCCCAAAATTGTTTTTTTTGCTGCATGTAATCATTTATATTCATGTTATATTCAGCAACAGGAGCAGTACAGTCCATGATCAGAAGCTATAATTTCACAATTTTTAGTGAACCTTTTCGCAATGGAACAAATTTGACTACAAAGAAGACACTGAGCACTGATGAAGCTGGTTTTGTTGGCGCGAAGTCGTCAAACTAGAGAGTGGAAAACAAGAATGCATCTGCTGTTTTTGCTCACCTGAGACTAAAAACTCTCTAACTCCTATAAGATTTTACCTAGAAAGCTCAAACTTCACCCAGATGTAGTCGACAAGCTGCAAAAGTGATTCGGTGGATGTTTTATGTCTGGCATGAAGCATCTTGAAGTTAATGAAGTTCAAAAATTGGTTATAAAATATGAAAAGGGAAAAAATTGTTCAGCTGCATTTATCCTGATGTGGACTTTAGCCACATATTAAAACATGACATTTTCTGAAACTAGAGACTTTAATCTTTAAATAAGGTATCACTGATGACTTTTGACCTCATGATTGTACAGTTATAAGCTCTAAAAACACAGCATGGTATATCGGCAAGAATTGGGGGGGGTGTAAGGGGTTAAACTCCTGCTCACTCACTTCCACCTACATAAAATCACTATTACCCCAGCAGCCTCTCTCATTATTGCTCTTTTTACTCCATTTGCGAGAACACTTGCCTGATATGGCGTGCGTGGCTGCGGACCAGCTCGATAACTCTGCCCGTGTTACTGACGGCGCCGTCAGTGAGCAGGAAGAGCAGGCGTGGGTGTCCATTGAACATCGGCTGCCTCAGGATCCAGTTGAGCGGAGCCAGGATGTTCGTGCCCCCCATGTCTGCTCTGATCTTCCTCACGTACTCGCAGGCGAGAGCCAGGGCCTCCTGAGGAAAGATAAACTTCACTTTTTCAGTTCCTGAACACTTCCTCTAAACTCTGCAAACAAGTCGNCAATTTAACCCTCACTGTAAAAACTGAAATATAAGCAAGTCATTATATCTTATTTGTAGTAAAAATTGTCTTATTTTTCTTGATTTGAGCCACATTCACCAGATCAGGTCATAAAAATGTCTTATTTCAAGTTTTTAAAAGACAAAAATGAGGTTTAAATTGCTTGTAACAAGTAAAAAAAAAAAAAATCTGCCAATGGGATAAGACGAATTTGCCCGGGAAGTTTCTTGAAATTAGAAAGATGTCTTAAAACAAGAATCTTTTATCTTATCCCATTGGAAGATTCTTGTTTTTTAATTGTTACAAGCAATTTAAACCTCATTTATGTCTTTTAAAAACTTAATTTTGAAAGTAAAAGTGTCCCCTTTGTAAGTGGCTGTAAGTGGCACTTATAAATACTTGCAAAGTAAACAAGTACGGCAAGTAAACTGAACAACTTGTTATTGGAAAGTTCCTTGGATCATTGAAACGAAAGCTTCTTACCTCCTCGTAGTTTTGGCTGGATGTGAACAAGGATTTAAATGTCGAGCCGAAGCCGATGATGTTAAAGAGGCAACCAGGTACGAGGCTCTTTAAAATCACCACCATGGCATCCTGAGAGAGAGAGAGAGAGATGGAGAGAGAGAGTGCAGATGAAGTTCATCCTCAGAAAAAAAGGAGTCAAAGACGGCAAAAAGGCAAAATCCCTGCTGCTCATTAGCTGCTTAATGTCCTGTTAAAGTATTTGATCGTCCTCACGGTGGCACAGCTACATCTCCTGATGTCTGTTTCAGTGTGAGCACGGGGCTCGACATAGCTGTCATCATTTCTCCTCTCTGAAGGAGAGGAGAGGAGTGAGTGGAAAGTGGCATCATGCAGCGTCTTTTCATCCATCACTGCCTTTTCTGCTGCAGTTAAGGGGAAACCACTTATCCTGACCTTCAGTCAGGTGAAGAGCACACACACTAGCCACTGTCAAAATGTCAGATCAGCTGCACTAATGGAATAAAAATAACCACTAAAGGGAAAATTTCCTGTTTCTAGAGGTGTTTTGGGGGTGAAAAAGCATGATTTTGGTTTTGTTTTTCCTCCGAGTATTAATCATGTGACAAGCAAATGAGAGATACACGGCAAAAACTCACCAAGTATAAACCAAAAGATCTCAACACACAGTTACCTAAAGAGAAATATTACAGTCCGATATTGGAACTTGTCTCTGGATAAATCATCTTGAATGTCTTAAAAACATCCTGATTTAAGTCGTCTCTCAGTTGAAACAAGCTTTTATAACTTGTCGTAAGGTTTTGAAGCTGCTGAGTTATTTGTTAAAGCTAAATTATCTTGTTTGAATTAGGAAAACAAATATTTATTTAAATCTGCAGCTCATTATAAACTTATTATAGATACTAAACTTCTCAATGCAAGAAGTTATGGTTAAAATGATTCCCAGGATCTCGCTAATCTAGTAAAGCTTAAATCTAATAACTTATTTTAAGATATCTTACCAAGAGAATATTCACTCCGAGCATGAGCAGATTCTTTTTGCCTGATTCAAGTAAAATATCTTGTAATAAATGTTTTTTTAACTTATTTTTAGAGTGGCCTTTTTCCAGTGCATCATTATATGGGTCAATGACGTGACGTCCCTTTTTTGTGTCCGAGAGCAATATTTCCTTCCATCATGAATTGAGTATTTCATCACATGTATTTCTTTATTCTATGAAACCTGTGTTATTTGAACACATCTTTAAACTATTAAAATATAACATGTTTTTTTGTGTTTTGGTTCCTCAAACCCCCAAAATGTCAGGTGGTGCAACCGTCCTGACAAGTATCCACAGTAATTAAACTCTAAAAATTGAATATCAGTTATTGTAAATGGAAATTAAAAATACAGTGGCATTATTTTATGCNTGAGAAATGTAAAAAACTTTTGTCCCGTAATTTTCACCTTGTCAAATGTCAGGGTGGTGCAACCGTAACATTAGACTTTTATTTTAAAGTGAAGAGAATAAAACAGGAAACAGGAAACTGCATCAGCCAGAGGAGCCCAAATGACATTTGTGACCAAGTGGAAAAGTTTGTAGATTTCTCTGAAATACTGATAAAAAAGGTTTTTTCACTTCATTGGTGACTGGAACAATTTCCATGTCAGGTGGTACAACCAATGTAATAATGTGAAATGTTATTTTAACATCAAATTATCTGTCTTATTCACAAATAAAAGAAATGAAACACACAAAATGAAAATGTATGAGTCACTACAGACACTTGAGAGATACTTGCCAATAATTTCACACAGAAAAAATTACAGGAACATATAAATATATTTTCATATATTTGGTTGCGCCACCTGACATTTTTGGGTGCTCAAATTAAAAATACAAAAAAAATAATGAACCTAAAAACTTTGCAATGTTGGTCAACTACTGAAATCTGTTAGAAAACATAATTCTTTACTCAGAAATATGTTTTATCCATTTTCAAAGAACTTTTAAAAAATGTGTTTTTAGACCCTCTTTTTGTCATTGACCCATATACAGTAATGGCACTGGCATTTACTTAAAATGGCAATATTCTTCAACATATTAAGAAAAATGCAGAAACATGTTTCTTTACTGCGCACGACAATAAATTATTTGAATCTTGAATCTTATAAATAAATGTCCTGATTCTAAATATTTAGCTACATCTCTAAACATTAAGTTTAAATTCTAAATATTTAGCGAAGACTAAACATTTATCTAATATATCTAAATCTTGAGCAAAGACTTCTAAATATTTGCAAAGATTTCTATAAATGAAGTCAAGATTATTCAGTTTTTAGCTAATATGCAAATTCACACTCTCGCCCGCACCAAAATAAAAGTTGGAGGAAGCAATATAGCCAAGCGGGAAGAGTCCAGGTCAGACTCTTAAGTATCAGACGCTCAAAGCCGAGTCTGAGCAGCAAATTAGTACAAGTCAGCTTCGCTGCTCAAGGCCGGGTCAGACAAACAACATACAAACATGCAGATAAATAAACAAAGTCTACCTCCTTTAAAGATTTTCTGTCTAAACCCTCACAGCTGAGAGACATTTGGTGAATAGTGAATGACTCGTCTGATCGATATCGTTGTGTATCTGCCCTTCTCACAGTTGGATAACCACATCTATAATCTCCAAAGACTGCAGAATCAGAGAGCAGTAATGCAGCCTCCATCTCCTTAAAGACTCCACAGGAACCAAATCTGTGCAATCTGGGTTCAAACTGCTTATCATGAGGGATGTAGAACAATTTAAATGTAAATCAGTGCGTGTGCTTTCGTGTATGTTCATTGACGGGAAATATAACCCCGCACACGCCGCTGGGATTAAAATACCTTCACACGGTTGATGTTCACGCCGCTCATGCTGCCGCTGCGGTCAATGAGGAAGATAAACTCGCCGTGAACCTGCCTCAAGTCGGCGCTGATGGACTTGAGGTCGGGACAGAAGTTCAACATGACCACAGGGTTGTGGAGGATGTCTTTGTGGAGGCGCCTGTGGATAATATCCACCTGGAAAAAGGGCAGAGGAATTAGAATGAAAGACGTGAAACATAATGATAATGCATCTATGGATGAGTGGTGAGGTTTTATTTCATCACTTTAAAAAAAAAAAAAAAAAGGAGACAAAGAGACAAAAAGAAAAGGCAAGTGATCAGGTCGATAGATGGAGCGCATCAATTATTCTAGATGTGCAGGAAAATCCGAGCAGAATGAGGCGAGCCTTTGGAGTGTTTCCATAGAAACACATTTTTATGGCTAAGTGCTCCCTCCTTCTTTCTCTCTCTCTCTCTCTCTCTCCCTTTCTCTCCTTCCTCTGTTTAGGTCTGCTGGTCACTTAACAACCCCATCATATGAGAGACAGGAGAGGATACATCTCTGAGGTGGTTGGACCCATTTTTGCAGCTTGAATTGAAAAAGAGGGAAGAAAGACGGACGTGTACATCAGTGTTTGAAATGTGAAAATCTGTTCAGCCATTGAGAAAATATCTGACAGCAAAGTGAAGGAAACTGTTGAACTGGTTAAACTGAGGGTGAAGGTTGGATGAGTGAGGGGTCACCTGGTAAAAAAAAAAAAAAAATAGAGAACATTTCACCCATAGGAAACAGATGAAAGGCTTTGAAAGGTCTCTATACAGCAACGACCTCTTCAGAGGGAGGCACAGACACAGCGTGGTGTTTACTTATAGATCCACTAACACTGGTCTGTTGTAGTATGAATAAAACACAACAGGTTACGAGTCAAGAAGCTGCTGTTTTTCATTGATAAAGACAGAAAAATGCTGTAAAAAGATGAAGTTTCATAACCTGTGTGAAGAATAACAAGCTTCTGGGCAACAGCTTGATGTAGCAAACACTAACTGAAGTTATTTCTTTGTTTCCGTCTCTTTAATGGCGCTTTTCCACGATACAATTCCAGCTCTTCTCTACACAGTTTGGTTACCTTTTCCACCAGCCCGACTACAGACTCACGGTGGGCGTGGATCTTATAACACAGCTGCGCAGAAGTGCGTGCATGTTCATCTATAACGCGACACAAACATAATCTTGTACTAACATATGTGCCACCGTGGTCTTTAAAGGAAAAAACAAAAGCTTTCAAAAGATTTCATCAAAGTAATACAGCGGCTCAATGTCGGGCGTCATGACAACGGAGGTAAACAACAGCCTGGTGCTGCTGCACGCGGAGGAAAACGAAGGAGCTGCTTCCTGACATCAACTCCTCCCTGGATCCAGTGAGATCGCTTTAATTTTTGATTTTTGGGCCTGGTATACCAGAGATTTTTTGTTGATCAATCATTCTTCTTTGAACTGGTTTTCCTTTTTGGTTCCCTGTGGATTAATGGACTGATTGGTGCTTAAAGACTCTCGTGGCAGACAGATCGCTCCTGCGCTGACAAACTTTGATTTAATCGAAAAGACCCCTTAAACCGAACTATCTTTGCTGTTAACTTCTTTTTCGTTTAAAAAGGACTTTTAACTTATTTAGGAATCATGAAGGAGCATTTTAGGGCTGTATTTTGTCTTCATTCAGTCTGGTTCTGTGCCGTCGGGTTTAAATGTCATTAAAAACCCGTCGCTGACTTATTCGTTTGCCTCTTGTAAGTGATTCGTGCAGAGTCAGAAAGTGAAGCTTCACAGACGACATTCTCTGACCAATGAGTGACCGGCAGTCCGTCCACGTCATCTTTTAGTATCGGCTTTACTCGCTTGGAACCAGGGTAGAGTAGGTACTAAAAACTGGCGTCTGACGCGTAGTACCGCGACTGTGGAAACGCAACACAAACCGAGTAGAGGCGAGCAGAGTAGGGCCAAGACGGGTCAGTGAAAAAGGGCTACAAGAGTTTGTTCATGCCCTTCCACAGAGATGACCTGATCATGGGGGGTGGACTGAGTGACCCCCTTGAGGGACGGGATGGGGGGGGGGGCTGCACTTACACTGTAAAAAGGGAATTTCCAATCAGTTGAGGTAATGTAACTTTTTGAAAAAATTACACTCAATTTTTTCAAGTTAAGTTTTCCTGTGTCATTTTCTGTCATATCAACTTGAAATTCTGTGTTTCTTCCTCAATGCAATATTAATTTATTTCTACTTAACATAATTAGTTATGACATTTCAAAATACTTTCATAGGTTACTGGTTTTGTCACCACGAGTAATTAGAGAGTAAAGCGAACAAGAGACCCTGATAAACTTTGAGCCTGTGAGGTTTCTGCGTCTTTGATTAGTTGCTGAAAAGTATCGACGAGACCAGTGGTTCCCAAAGTGGGGGTCAGGACCCTTTGGGGGGTCACAAGACATTGACAGGGGGTCATGATATGCGTCCCAAAATCAAAAACAATGAACAATTCTATATTTTATTCATTATTTCAAGGGTAAAAGCAGAAATAGGGGTTAAAGATAATGTAAAATTATGCAAACTGATTTTTTTTTTATCTGTTTTCCACATTTCTTTGTTGAAGTTTGATGCAGTGAACACAGCAAAGTGCACATAAGTCTGTAAATTATCTACAGATGAGTTAAATTATGTATCCTCGGAGGGGGGGGGGTTTGGATTGGCCTATTAGTGTTGTACCACAGCAGGGGGTCGCCAGTCTCTAACGCTGCTATTTTGGGGGTCACAGGCTGAAAAGTTCAGGAACCACTGGAGTGTGGTGTAGATATGATTGAATGTAATTGAGCTTAAAGCTGTGGCAAACAAAGATGGAAAGGCAATTCAGTTTTTTTTTTTTTTTTTTTTTTAATTAAGAGAAAGAAATTGTAATTTAAGGGGATTGTATGTCTTTTAAATAAGTAAAGTGTCATGCTAAAAAAGTCTTATATTACTCATCTTATTTACATGACAGGATCATTTCTGCCTCCTGGCTTCCAGTATTCCATCTTTAATTTTTATTTTTTCATACTACACTCTAATATCTGTCTATACCGGCGAATATTTTTTACCGTTTTGCATGAAATAATTGTGATTCAAAAATGGTAAATGTGGTTTAATTTTCCCTCAGATGTGTTTGAAAGAAGTGTATCAATAAACTTTTCACTATCCATAAAGACTAAACTGTCACACTGTCATAAACTACCATAAAATGAAGTTTTATTAACATTAACTCGATCTTTTAATGTCTTTGGAAAGTATCTTGAGATACTGTTTGTTATGATTTGGTGCTTTATAAATAAAGTATGATTGATTGTGGGGGGTTAAGGAAGAAAAATCGGACTGTATTTTTGTTTCTTTTTTTTTTATCATGTGTTTTTGCTGCTTCTAGTCTTTGCCAGGAAGCTCTGGTACAAGAAATGTGTGTTTTTGGAGTCAATTTAAATTTTAGGTGGAAATAACTTTTCATCTTTCAAAAGAAAAAGAAAAAATCAGGGGTTCGTATCCTCATTCATGGCTCTATTTAGATTTTTGTGCTTAAAAATGATCCATTTTCTGTTGAAAACATTTTGTTGAAACCTTGACACAGAAATTCCTGAACTGCAATTCTTATTTTCTCAAACCAACTCGTAAAAAGTGACAAAAATGCTGAAATAAAACCTGTTGCTTGTGCAGATTCCAGTTTATTATGTCAAGTTTTTCTAAGGGAAGGAGTCAGGATCTCTGTTTTTAAGTGTCATGTTTGGTTTTTGTTACTTTTCAGAACATGTTTCAAGGATTTACACCAATTTTATCGTCTGTATTGTCGTTTGTGTTGATATATTTTTGAGTTACAACATGATGCTTGTTCAGTCTTGAAGTGAAAGACTGAATTGCATAAACCAACAGAGGATGATTACAGTCATGAATATGTGCAAAGGTAATTACACATCAACACATTTCAACAAAACGGTTTGTTTAGAGAGTGATGCTCGGTGTTTTTACTGTGGTACAATAAAACGTGTCATTTCACATTGTTAGATTTCATTCAGCTCTCATCTGACACGAACGCTGCAGCTGTTTGTTTCATCGATTATGACATAACTCTGCAGCCGTCACACGAGCTCAGGCATCGTGGGTAATAAAGACTCACTTTCCTCTCGTTGCTGGAGTCCTTCTTAGTGGCCTTGATGAAATCGCTGCGTCCGTGCAGATACTCATCGTACTCCTCCTGCGTCATGTCGCCGTTCTCGATGAGCACGTGTGGCTGATGAGGCTCTGCAGGGGAAAAGTGTGTAGACAGAAACCAGAGTAAGATTATTATCAACAACACACGGAAAAACACATGGAGCAGAGCGGGGAAGTGGATCTACGAAGGATAATTATCCTCGTCTTGATATGAGAAGAGCAGATGTGTTCCTATTTTATTGTTTCAGAACAGATGGGACTAGAGTTTAAGGGTTTGCAAAAATAATCTAATTGCGATTATTATTCCCTATATTGCAAGCGAGAATTTTTGTGCCATTATTTCTAGGTTCCCATCTTATATGTTTTGAAACAAACACATTGAAGAACATTATCAGTTACATTGATTACAGCACAACAACAACTCACTACCACTACAACTGGGACTGATTTTTCTACATTTTTGTCACTTTTCACTTCTTTTCTGCCACTTGTGGACCATTTTTTGATACCATCTCACTATTGTCCAGGTTCAAATTCAATTTTGCTTGGTTTTGCCCATTTTGGACACTTTTCACCCTTGTTTTTTCCCACTTTCTGCCCATTCACAAAAAAAAAAAAGGAAAACTGACTTTTTTCTAAGTTTCTTCCCAACCTTCTTTCCTTTTTTTTCCTTTGGCCATTTAAACCATTTTTTTACTATTTTTTTTTACTATTTTATAACCATTTTTGCTGTTTTCTGAATTTTTGACGTTTTCTACAATTTTTTTTTTTGCCAATTTATATTGCATTTGGGGCATTTAAGTCACTTTTCACTCTTTTGTTGCTACTTTTGGACAATTTTGATACCTTCGCACTATTTTCCAGGTTCAAACCCAATTTTTGTGGGTTTTGCCCATTTTTGACCCTTTTCATTTTTTTTTTTTGCCACTTTTGGACAATTTTTTTTTACCATTTCACTATTTTCCAGGTTTTATCCCAATTTTCTTGCCAATTTTTGCTGTTTATGGCCATTCTGGTCATTTTTCACTCTTTTTGTCATTTTTTGATATGTTCTCACTATTGTCCAGGTACTAACCCAATTTTTGTTGGTTTTGCCCTTTTTTTTTTTTTTTACACTTTTCACTCTTTTTTTGACAATTTTGGACCATTTTTTTAATACCTTCTCACTATTTCCCGTGGTTTAAACCCAATTTTCTTGCTCATTTTTCATTGTTTATGGCCATTTTCGACACTTTTCACTCTGTTTTGCCACTTTAAGCCCATTTTTTTGCAACAAACTGACTATTTTCCAAGTTCATCCAAGCTTTCTTTCCATTTGTGTTGACTTTGGCCAATTTTGCCATTTTCACTATTTTCCTTCACTTTTTCTTACCATTTTTGCTATTTTCTTAATCTTTCAAATTTTCCTCCGACATTTTCTTGCCAATTTTTATTACATTTTGGCCATTTCAGTCACTCTTCACCCTTTATTGCCACTTTTGGACCATTTTTTGATCTTTTCTCACTATTTTCTAGTCCCACTCGAAGTTTTCTTGACGATTTATAAAATTTGTTTTTGCCCATTTTTGACACTTTTCGCCCTTTTTTTTGACACTTTTGGACTATTTTTCAATACCTACTCAGTATTTTCCAGGTTTTATCCCAAATTTCTTGCCAATTTTTTTTTAGTTTTGCCAATTTATGATACTTTTCACTCTGTGTTGCCACTTTTGGTCCATTTTTTGCAACAAACTCACTATTTTCCAAATTTCATCCCAGCCTTCTTTCCATTTGTGGTTTTGCCCATTTTTGACACTTTTCACTCTTTTATGCCACTTTTGGACCATTTTTTGCACCATACCAACCATTTTCCATGTTAAAACCATACTTTCTTGCCATTTTTGTTGACTTCCACCATTCTCACTGTTTTTCATCACATTTTTTTAAACCATTTTTGCTTCTTCCTGAATTTAAAGTTTCCACCAAGGTTTTCTTGCAAACTTTTGTTGCTTTTTGGCCATTTTAGTCACTTTTCTCTCTTTTGTTGCCACTTTTGGACCATTTTTACTTTTTGAGTATTGCCAGGTTATATTCCAATTAAAATGCCAGTTTTTGTTGCTTTATTGGTAATTTTACTTCCTCAAATTACATTTTTTTGTTATTTTTTGCCCCTTTTTACCACTTAGATTGTTTCTTTTGTAAAGGCAGTTTGTAACAGTTTGTCTGTTAGGTTGAGCAGGGTTGAGTAACTCTGGTGTAGAACCGAAAACATCTGCTGCAAGAGCTATATCTGATCTTTTGACACATTTCAGGTTATAGAAATGTTGCACTGTCTGTAATTAGAATATTGCAACAAGACATATTGTGTTTTACTCTAACTTGCGAAGAACTTCCCAGCCCTAGACGACTCAAAACAACACAAGTTGCTCAGGGATGAGGAAACCCTGAAGACTTTAGCTGTTCTTCAGCAGCAGGTCTTAAAAGTCTTAAAAACGCAACTATATTCTATCGAGACTTCCTTCAAATATCAAGACTGAATATTTGTAGTTGCCTAGAAAACCATTGTTCCACAGCTTTAGCCTGCTGTTAAATCTATACGTCCACCTCGACTTTATGAATTAATGATTTGGTTATTTTTGAAGCCCCTGGGAGGATTTTTGTACTGGTTGTGAAACTAATTGAAATTGATATATTTGCCTTTTTTGACCTAGCAAAGCAAAAAAGACCTTGAGCGACTTCACTGACATTTATGATATTGAAATTTTGAACGCCTGGCAGCGCTTTGAGGGTGTTGCATGGTTAAAGAAAAAGATGTTTTTAACACATTTCTTTGTCCAAACAATGTCATGTGACTAATACCTGAAGTAAAATGTCAATGTGACGACCTTTCAACACTTTGCGCATCTATTGCACTATTTCTGCAATCAGCGAAGAGCGATTCTTTCAACCATTTAACGGTTTGTAACGTTTCCAGTTTTACCTTCTGGGGTTGGATCGGTATGTCTGGCAATCCAACAGAAGGATACCAAAAAGTGGGGTGGTAATTTGGGGACCTGTCCCGGTTTTAGTCAAAGGAAATGTCACTGAAATAACCAACCAGGTGGAAACCAGGCTTAAAAGCCCAAAAGCGTAACTTTGTATGAAAATGAATCTGCTGTCATCTCTCCATCTGCTCGCCGCTGTGCAGCCAAGTCCGTCTTTTGTCTAATGATGATGAATAACTGATTAAAACCTGTGTCTGGTTTTCTTTTCACAGCAGGACTCGTAGGTTTCAGAAACAATCCCAAAATTTCCAGCAAGTTCCAAATATGCTTCACAAACCAGCTCTTATATCATCTGTTTGTCATACCTGATGCCTGTGGATCCATAAATAAACCTCTAGTTTTCAATGCACACTTCTGCTTTTATTCAGGTGTAGATGGAGACCTTGTAGAAACTCCCTGTAGTCTTGAGGGAGCAGCTGATAAGACTGATAGATCTGTGTACATCTCATATCATATTGATGTATAATATATAGTCATACTCCTGAGGAAATCCCTGATGTTTTGAACATATTCTCAGCAGAATGTAGCCTGATCCATAAGAGATGTGCTGAGTTTCATAGACTCACAGAAGACTCGCAAAGACTATGTGTGAGTGAAAACACCAACAACTTAAACACTTTCCTGTGAATGTGCAGTTTGTCTAAATAAAGGGTAATTATTTCATCATGTTGCTGCAGTCCAAGTATCTGATATGAATGTAAGTGTACACGCTGGTAGACAAGCATGTGGTAATGAAGTGTATCTGGCTCTTTAGGCGCATACACTGATTGCACTTGTACACGAACATATCATGAAGGCCTTTCCTCAGCAGAGGTCTCTGCTCTCTTAATGCCCCCCAGGTGATGTAATTATAGCAAATTATTCTGCTGCCATACACACAGAATGGTGATATAAATATGAGTAGTAGAAGTGCAGGTGGCCCAGTGGTCCGGGTTACACTCCATGAGGTTCACCCCTGTGTGGGAGGCCTGGGTTCAAATCCAGTCTGTGGCCTTTCCCACATGTCAGAGCCCCTGTTTTCCACTCTATCCACTGTCCTTTCTTTACTCACTATGGCATGAAATAACTTTAAATAGATCTATAAATATATATGAAAAGTAAGTGCTGTTTGTGGTTATAAGATGCATTAAGGGCTGAACGACCTGCAAATAATCTGACTGTAATTATTATTGTACAATTATTTCTGGGTTCCCATCTTATATGTTTTTAATAAATTCATTTGAGGACATGAACAGTTACATTATTACAGCACAACAACAACAACCCACTACCACTACAACTGGGACTGATTTTTGTCCATTTTAATCACTTTTCACTTCTTTTTTGCCACTTTTGGACCCTTTTGTGATATGTTCTCACTATTTTCCAGCTTCGGACCCAATTTTTGTTGGTTTTGCCCATTTTTGATCCTTTTAACCATCTTTTTTTTTTACACTTTTGAACCTGTTTTTGATACCATCTCATTATTTTCCGGGTCAACCCCCAATTTTCTTGCCAATATCTGTTGTTGGTGACACTTTTCACTCTTTTTTTGCTACTTTTGGACCATTTTTAGCACCATACTGACTATAATCCAAGTTCACTCCCAATTTTTGTTGACTTTGGGCATTTTTACCATTTTTCACTCCTTGTTTAAACCATTTTGGCTACTTTTTGAATTTTTGATCGTTACTTTCAAACTGTACTTGCTGATCTTTGTTGCTTTTTGGCCGTTTTAGTCACTTTTTGCTCTTTTTGCCACTTTTGGATCACATTTTTGCTACTCTCTGAGTATCTCCAGGTTTTATCCCAATTCAGATTCCCTTTTTTTCTTTTTTGGCAATTTATACTACCTCAAACTAAGTTTTTTTTTTGCTACTCTTCGCTGTTTTTGCTTCTTTTTACAACTTAGACTGTTTATTTTGTAAATGTGGTTATTAACACTATGTCTCATTGGTTGAGCAGGGTTGAGTAACTCTGGTGTAGAACAGAAAACTTGTGCTACATTGAACATTTTCACAAACAGCTTAACCTGTGTTTTAGCCTTTAGCCTGTGCTCTATCACTCTCCTGTTTAGCTTTCTTCTGCTCTGACCTCCTTTTTCCGCCTCACAGCCCAACACTGCTACAAAATAAACCCTTTTTAGCAGAGAAAAACACAGATTTCTCTTCACACTGTTAAACTTTGCCGGTGACGTGCAGTTGTCATAGAGACTTCTACATCAATCTGGTCCTGTTCAATCTTGGATCTGAGAAATAGCATTTAGAAATAACCTTCTTTGACATCAATAACCTCATTTTTAATCATGTATTACAATCAGGCAACAAACTGAATAAAGAGAAGAAGTTGGTGTAGAACAAAGTTGCCTTCTTTTAGTTTTTTGCTTCTGCACTGTGCACATATTTACTTGGAAATTAGGAAAAACTCTTTTGTATAACTATAGCAGATATTGATTGGCATTCAATGATGCATCAAAAGTGCTTAAAAACCAGCTCTGCAGAGGCCCTTACATAACATATCTGACACGTCCTGCAGCTCATTTTGCCTCTCCTTACAGCGGGGCATCCATATCATGATTGAAACAGCAGCACAGGTCTGAGCTGAATTAAGTTGCCGTGCACCGGCGGCTGCTCTGTTTGTGAAGAGACCTTCATAAGAGGATCAGCAAAGGCCGAGGCTGACTCCTGCCTCTGGGAAGACAAGTGGCCCACACATTCTGCAGGTCAAGACAGCCGTGTGAGAAAGACAAGAGAGCGGAGGGAGAAAAAAATCCCTGACACTGCCCTCCCACACAAAGGAGTCTGAGTCCACTGGTATGTCACACAATAATAACAGGAGCACCAGCTTTTTTCTTTTTTTCTTCATAAGCCACTCAGGCACACAAAGTGAGGCGGTGAATCACCTCACAGCTGATCTCCTTACCAGCTTAACACACAAAGAGAAACAACTGGAGCCTGACAGCGCAGAAACAAACAATTTCAAAATATTGTACTTGAGAGCGGAGCAGGGGATAATTGCAGGGCAGAGATGTGAGTGTTTGGAGGCTGCGTGGACTCACCGCTGGGGTAGATGAGGATTTCGACAGGACAGTCATAAGTGTACTTGTCAGCCAGGGTGATCACGACGCTGGTGGCAGAGCGGGCAAGAGGGTCGGCGTCGGCTCGGATAGCATGAGACGGGCTTTCTACACCTACAAGGGACAACAAGCTGTTATTAAACCTGCAGATTAAACAACCAACCTCCAGTAATAATAATCATCACAGAGCAGCATGAACCACACGAGTGTTGTCAAAAATGGGAATAAGTTATTACATCTATCCAGCTTGTTAGATGCAGCTTTTTATCTTACAAATTAATGCAGCGGGTAAAGTGCAACCTTATTTGTTCCAACAGAAACTGTCTTGAATAAAAAATCCTGTTGTGGCCTGACGACCTTATCACGTCTTTGCCTCTGAATAATAAACTCCACATTTCTCTGATGAACTGCATCGTGCAACTTTTCGCCTAAGTTGGGTTAGATCGTTAATTAAGGTTTGGTACATTTGGACAGAGTTAAGAAAGCTGTGTCCTGGCTGTGTTTGTTCAAAAGAGGGCACTTAGTTAGTCTGCAAAGAGCATGATACACACACAAAAAACGCAAGAGCAGTTTTTTTTTCCTTTACTGCAGAAACTACAATGTCTTATTGCAGAAACAAGAGCTCTCAAGGACTACAGGAATGAAACCCTTAATACCAGACAGCTCAAGTGATCAGGTCTGTTGGACTATTAGCATTAAATCTCTCATCCACTGTGCACAGGTGGATTCCTCCAGTGATATAAATCTGTCAGATACATCAGAAGCTTCCGTTAAAGTCTCTGACCTGCGAGGAGGTATGGAGCTCGTATTTCCAGCTGGAAGTTGAACTCATAGTCCATGGAGTTAATGCTTTCCTCCTCCAGCAGTGAAGCCAGCCACAGCTGTGGGGTGTTGGGCGTTTGGTCGTGAGGGCTGGACACAGAGGTGTTTCTGTCTCGCCTGAAGCAGAAGGAGAGTCACGACTTTAAATGTGTCAAAACAAGTGATAAATCCAACTTCAAATCTTTCTTTTCCTTACGTTCTGGAGAAGTTTGGTGACAGTCCCTGCTCCTCATTGATGCTCCTCTGCACCCGCGGCGTGCACACCGGTGGGGATGAGACCTTGATGCCTCCGCTGGGTAAAGTGGAGAGCTCAGACGAGGTGCTAACCAGGACATGGACCGTCTCCATTGGTGGGATGATCCCGAGGTTAACAACCAACACTGTCCTCTCCAAATCTTCGTCCATCACTATGTGACCTGAAAAATAAGAAAACGAACACTTCCTCCCAGTGGTGTGCATACATATTTTGAAGGGCAGGGGTAAAAGAAATGATAAAAACAAACAGCGCACTTCAGAAAATATTTTGGCTCCCAAAAGGACACTTTACTGTTTATTTTGGCTCCCCAGATGGCACTTGATGTGTTTATGTATCCAAGAGGAGTATACCTAAGCATGTTTTGGCTCCCCGGAGGTCAGTTAATCATGTTCTTACCAACCATGAAAACACTTAAGCTGATGTTTTTGCACCCAAGAAAGCAAGAGAGAACTTTAGTACATGTTTGGGCTTCCAAGAGAACAGTGAAGCGCATGGTTTGCGCCCAAGAGGTCACTTTTGTGTATTTTGGCTCCCAAGAGAGCACTTTAGCATACGTTTGGGCTCCCCAAAAAACACTTTTGGGTGTGTTTTGCTTCCCTTCAGAACATTTTTGCACATGTTTTGGATCCACAGGGAGCACTGTAGATTGTTTTTGAAACCAAGAAGACACTTAAGGGTGTGTTTTGGCTCCCAAATACACTTTAGAATGGGTTTTTGCTCCCAAGAGAGAACTTTAGTGTGTGCTGACTCCCAAGAGAACACTTTAGCACATATTTTGGCTCCAAAGGGAGAACTATATATTGTTTTTGCCCCCGAGAGGATACTTAGGTGTGTTGTTGCTCCCAAGGGAAAACTTTGGCATATGGTTTGGCTCGGAAGAGGGCACCATGGCACATGTTTAGCATCTCAGAGAGCACTTCAGTGTATCTTGGCTCCCAAGAGAGCACTTAAGCACATGTTAGGGCTCGCCAAAAAAACACTATTGGGTGTGTTTTGCCACCCTAAAGAACATTTTTGCACATGTTTTGGTTCCAAAGGGATCACCGTAGTTTGTTTTTGCCTCCAAGACGACACTTTACGGTGAGTTTTGGCTCCCAAGAGAGCACTTAAGCATATGTTTGGGCTCCCCAAAAAACACTTTTGGGTGTGTTTTGCCTCCCAAGACAACAATTTTGCATATGTATGGGTCCAAAGGGAGTATTGCAGTTTGTTTTTGCCCCTGAGAGGACACTTAGGTGTGTTTTTGCTCCCAAGAGAAAACTTTGGCATATGGTTTGGCTCCCAAGAGAACACCTTAGTTGTGTTTTGGCTCTAAGAAAGGCCGTTTATCATTTTCAGTCAGCCAAAGGGGCAGAAAGAGGTGGTTCCCCCAACTAGGAATGCACTACAGCATACAGTTTTGGCTCCAAGAAGGCAGTTAAGCACAAGTTTGTCTTTTCAAAGAAAGCACTTGAGCGCATTTTTCAACAGTGAGACCAAGCGAGGAGGCAACTGCCTTCCCTCTGTGCAATCCACTGCCTCTTAGAATGTACTACAACTACCACAGAGATGTTTCTCTGCTGTTCCTGTAATTAGCAGCACTAGGAAAGAACTGGCCAGCATATTAAGTAAGACCTAAGGCTTGTATTATTACTCATCCTCCTCTGAGTAAACAAAACCAACGTTTTTTTTCTTTAGGCAAAGTGTTGTACCTATGTGTTGGTTTTGTGTCACTCTTCATCAAACTGTATTACTTTGCCTGTATTTATCTTAACTTAAAATATGTCTAAAGTGAAGACGGAAACCATATAAAAGTAATTAAGATTGCACTTCCTACGTTTGATGAATTCAAGGGCAACAGATTGAATTGAAGTGAGGCCTGCTGCCAGAAAGACAATAACAACATAACAAAACAATAAGCTACGAGATACTAAAATACTCTGGAGTTGATGAAAAACTGCAGCGCTCTGCGAGTTCAATGATTTATTCTCTCTTTCTTCCCTTATCACAAAAAGCCTGGTAATTTGCACCCATCTAGTGTCACTAAGAAAAGACTCCAGCACCCCTTTGCCACTGTTAAAGACAAGTAGCACCAGCAAATCGAAAAAAATAATACAACAATATTGATCGAGCTGCTCAAACCTTACCACTGCCAGTGTGAAGAGCTCCATTAGATGTGTTGCAGCAGTCCAAATAACAGTCATCAATTTTTGCCTTGTCTTTGATTTGCAGAGTAATAATCTGGCTGGATATCATAGACTCGAACCCCACAACAATAGAATTTTCCTCCAGTGGATAAATGAACATCCCTGTCAGGGAAAGGAGAGACAAAACAGGAATGAGGACATGAACCAGAGACAGCAAACAAGCAATTAGACTGAACATAGTCAGTCAAGCTTCACTGAATGTTACAGCAGTGTGTTTCAGAGCGTGAGGTTAGTTTGTATTAGTTGAGAATAGCAGGCATACGCGTTGCTGGAATAAACAAATTAGTCTCCTGTATTGAACACACTCACCCTCAATTTCATGATCCTCAATGTTTTCATAGGTCAGAGAGGCCGTCAGGGCCAGAGTGTAACCCCTGACGCAGGAAGTGATGTCAGAGATGCTGAGGGGCAGAGCGCTACGGTTCTCTTTGTTAATGAGTCCTGGCATGGTGCTGGTTTTAGGAGTCTGGTTTGTGAAAAAAGAAAAACAGAAAGGAATTATTATTTAAAATGCAATATACACCAGACACTTGCATCATTGCCCTTTCTTTTAGAGTCTCATAATTTTAAGTAACATTCATTGAAAGCACTTTAATATTCTCTTTTATCTGCTGGTTCAACAACCCCTTCATGTTCTTTGAGACAAGTTTTCTTTTGAGAACTAATCGCTGCTTAAAAGCATTTAGTCCTTCTGCTATCAGGCTTCACCTCAGGTGTTAGTCGTTTAAAATAAATGCATGTAGCCTTTTAATCTTTTAATATCCATCTTATCTCAATGCTATCTATTCAATTTTCATCTTAATATCACTTTAAGTTGTCCCTCACAGACCCTCAAGTCTGATCCATCCAAATGAATTGCCCCTCTTGAGACAAGTACACTGCAAAGTGGTATAAAACCAAAACTTTTTAAAAACAATTCAAAACTTTACTTTTACTCATACACCATCGAAACCAAGTCTATTTTTATACATATTCACATAATCATATTTCATTTAATAACATGAAATATTGTTCTAGAGAGCTACTTTAATATCAATACCCCAACTGTATTAGCCTGTTAGCTTCGGCTAGCCACAGCTGGAGAATCAGTTAATGTCAAATAAATTGATAAACGCAAGTTTTAATCGAGTTAATAAGCTCTATCACTTTTAAACACAATATAAAGATACATAAACTCCTTATTTTTACTTTTTTTTAATCGATCTATTTATCTATTTGGGTGAATAAAGCTGCTCATGCTAACGACTTAGCAATTAGCGTAGCTCAGGCTAGTTAGCTTGGTTTGTTTGTATGACACAAATAATGGTTTTATTTCTGTATTTTACCACGATTTTGTTGGCATGTGTAACTAATAGAATGGTTTTTTTTGCTATTTAATCATTACAAGGTTTTTTTTATTCCCCTATATGTAACATTTTATTAAAGAAGTTGGGATAAATAACTTTAAATATCAGCTTGGCTAAAGTTCACTGCTATTGGTGTTAAATTAGAGCTCAAAGCCCCACCTTTCTGGTTTGTCAAATAAACTAAGAAGAGCTTTGCACAATATAAAAAGGAAAACATTATTTTTGTGAAGATTTTTTTAAGTCGAATAATTTTTTGACTGCATTATTTCACCATTAACATCAGTAAATGAACATATTACTGTTAAATCTGGGTGCAAGTGTTGCTAACTTGCTAACATTTGTAATATTTTGCATTTATGAAACAATATGAAATTTGCTTAAGCAATATGGTTCCAGAAAAGAAATCTCATGAAAATGCAATATTTTTTATCAAGATAATTTTTAGATAGTCTACTCACATGATAAACTTTTTAAGCAAATAACTGAAGCTTTTTGCTTTGTTTTGCATTTTATTGCCCTATATTGAACACTTAAAGCCTGACTTTTTTTTCCTCTGACTGTTACCTAGCAATAACATCAAACACAGGTCAGTGTCTCATAACAATCTCCATAACTAGATGAAAGCAGCTCCATCAAATCAGTCCTTCAGGTTTGAAGATATTTAAATTTCATCCATCTTTAATAGTAAGATGTTAAATCAAGGAGACTTGTGGGAGACACTTGTACTTAGAACATTTGAAATAAAGGTTAAAGCAGTAAAATGCAAGGTTGTTTCATTATCACAACAACAATAACATCACAGGAGAAGGGAAAGCGTAGTCTGTGCCATCTGAGGTAAAATGAGAAACTTGAGATTCATTAGGACAAATGGCCACAAGGGAAAGCCGAGAAGCTAATTATGTGATTTAAACAATAAAATTCTCTTTGCCTCCTGCGCTGCGCTTTATTGTTAATGTCGTCTCCTACACAAGCAATCTTGGTTATGTGCTGTCAAGGGTCTGAGTCTGCTGCATGACCAGAGCCTCAGCATAAGCTTCATGGGAAGCGTTATGACGAAAGCAATTTCCATAGAGACAGCTCTGCGTGCCTGCCTGCTTGCCTTCCGACTGACCAGTGACATCTCCAAAGTGTGCTTTTATTTTTGACACCATTACTGAAAGCAATTAAATCACCAGTCAATCTCTTCCCCTCACACAAACAACAAAACCACGCAGTTTGAAGAAAATTCAGTCTGGTTTCAAAAGACAGTACTTCATTTCTGTCCTTTTGGCTGCATTAGGAGCCTGTCAAAGTCAATCAATCTTTTTAATAGTTTGCTCAAGGATTCAGGCACCTAATGGTTATTGATGGTGAGGAAAAGGTCATATAGATGTAATTACTATTCAGTTGTTTGTTCCAACAGTGCCATCAAGTGTCCAGTCATTCAGGTTCAGCATTTGTCCCCCAATACAAACAATCTACAGGTGTATAACATAAACTTAAGAGGATTTCAACATTTGCTGAACTGTTTTAGGGGGAAAGAGGACGATTGAAGTAGGTACATACAGACATTTAACTTCAACATTTAATTTTCTAACAAAATAAAATGACATGTTCTCTGTATTAAAGTCTAAATAGTCAAACATTTCACATCAAAAAACTGCAATTTATTCTTCTCCCTTTGGATTTTCAGCTCTCAGTAATTAGTCTTAAAAGTGTCAGTCCCAGGATGCTGCTCTCCAGTCACATGAATCACCCAGCGTCTCTCTTGGGGTTTTTGCTAAAACACAAGAAAACCATCAACTCCCCACGTTTTCCTATCAGCGCTGCCACACTCCTCTGCTCTCATTAGTGTCAAAACTGAGTGCAGACGCTGCTGCTCCTACCACCTGTTGGAACACGGTGTCTGGAAATCTGTTTACAGCTGAAATCAACATGCATCACTGGTAGTTTCAATCAACTGCCTGCTGGACCTTGTGGTCAGTTCAAGTGTATGACAGGGACGGCTGAAATAGGCATCATGAAAAAAGACTGAATGCATCAATGAAAATGCATCTAATATGATCCCAGTATCAGGCTCATTATCTTACCTTTCATTTGTGTCAGCTGGTTCTGCAGCAAGGGTCTCTCCTTGTCACAAGTCCACTTATCATGAAAGATTTCCTCCTCTTCTCCGACCTCTCTCAGCTCCCCCCCTTTTTGTTCTCTCTCTCTCCCCGTGGCGTAGAGGGAACAGGAGTGCTGCCACAGGTGGTAGGAGCTACAGATGCAGCAGCCACATTGTTAGTTAGATGCACAATGGAAAGAAAAAGAGAGAGAGAGAGAGAGAGAGAGAGAGAGAAAGAGAGGAGGTTGGAAAAGTAGCTGCTGCAATCAAGCCCAGCAACATGTGGTTGCAATAGAAAAATATTCATTTATCATCTTCTTCTCTTGCTCCTCTTCTTCCCTGGTGGATGAGAGGATTTGAGAGAGAGAGGGAGGGAGAGGGAGAGAGAGAGGGGGAAGGGGGATACAGGTCTTGTATAAAACACTCCCCTTTCCTTCACATTCAAAGCATCAGCACCACCCACTCACTCCAGCCCCCTTATGAAAACAGGGAAAACTCATGTATATTTTTTTAATAACCCAGGAAAAGAATGACTGACATGCAGGCGTCTGCAACTCCAGAAAAAAAGGCACATGAGTGATGGATCACTACATGCCCCAACACTCCCCCTATATCACCTTTAATCTCTCACCCATTTGAAAACCGTCAATACATCAAATCCAACGTGGGTGTTTGGCTCTCTGTGTGTTTTCTTATCACCACGTTTGATCCATCTGTTTTCTATGGGTTGCCATGGCAATTAATGAGTGTTTATGGAGTAATTTTAGTGATCGCGATATCTAGATCATCTCTGACAATGTGAGCGTTTGCGTGCGTGTGTGTGACAGCGTGTGTGTGTGTGTGTGTGGGTGGGTGGGTTGGTGGGTTGCCTGATCCTCAGCATCCGCCTCCAAATTGAATCAACCTGCAGCCAATAATACTCTGCACCCCCCCCACACTCCCTCCTCTTCCCTTCTCTTCTTATCTGTGTCTCAACCTCCCAAAGACGGTCACACACCAACAAAAACACACCCACACACATTCACTCTTAAATCAGTTAAATTCTGCTGCTATTTAAAGGTTTTCACTCAAGTAACAAACAGTCCTACCTGTGACTTAACTATACAAGCTGCAATTAAGAATATGCAGAGAGAATAACAACAGCTATTAAGACCCAGTGACTCATCTTTCTTTTATAAAACAAGGTTCAAACAAAGCTGCAACCTCTGAACAAAGTGGGCGTTCAAGACTTTTTCAGTAACATCTTATGCATGTGTCAAATCAGCAATTACAGATATTTACTGCTCTCATTATATAATTGGCTCATTGACTCAATAAGTGTTTATTTTTTCTCCCATCAATTCACTTTCTTGTTGCCCACGCCTGAATGTCAGCATTGTTGTCGAGTCTGTCCTCTTTAAAGCTCCTGTGAGGAAATTTACGGTGGTGTTGTTTGGCGCCCCCATGTGGACAAAGCGGTACAACTATCCATCCATTTTCTATACCATCTATCCTGCTTATCAGGGTAGCGGGTGGCTGGAGCCTATCCCAGCTGTCATTGGGCGAGAGGCGGAGTACACCCTGGATTGGTCGCCAGTCAATCGCAGGGCTGACATAGAGACAAACAAACATTCACTCACACACTCACACCTATGGGCAATTTAGAAAAATCAATTGACCTGACCATGTGGGCATGTTTTTGGTCTGTGGGAGGAAGCCGGAGTACCTGGAGAGAACATGCAAACTCCACACAGAAAGGCCAACCATGCCCTAACAGGGAATCGAACCGGCAACCTTCTTGCTGTGAGGCTGGAGCGCTACTCGCTGCGCCACCATGCAGCCCGGAACAACTATTTCTTTGCAAATAAGCAAGATAAGGGACTCTGAAACTTTATAAATAACATTTTCTGAGATGATAGTTTGAGTTTATGACTATTTTTAAAGCTCTGAAGAGTCAAAGGGGGAAAAAAATGACTTTGAAACTAAGAATTCCGAAAGAAAAGACAAATTCTGGAGATTGGTCGAGCTGCAGACCTACACTTTCAACCGGCTTAATGACTGAGGACACAGGTGACCTTTGACCTTTTCTGTCAGAGCTCCCACCCTCAGAGACAATCTTTTGAAAATGTATTTATATCAATTAGCTTTTATGGGAGATGTTACTAGAGTGTGTTTCAATCCTTGAGCTGATTTTATTTTTTCTCAGGTAGGATCATTAATCTTTTATCCTTTAATTTTTTAAGTGGTTTATTATTTTCCTGATGTTTTGAGTCTTTTTTTTATTGTGTGCTATTTGAATTGAGTTTTTATCCTCACTGAAATGAGTGTAAAGTTGTGATATCAACAAAAGATGACATCTCTAAATGTGGCTAATAGATTAAAAATTTAAAAAATGAAGTCTCGTGGGTCTGAGAAGTAGAAATATAATGTCCACATAGGTGGACGCAAGATCTTAAGAGGTTAAGTTAAAAAAATTGAGATAGAAGTTGAAATTTTGAAATGACAAGTTAAATTTTTGAGATTAATGTCAACGTTTTTGGACAGAAAGGCAACATTTTGAGATAGAAAGTCAAAATGTTTGGATAAAAAGCCAAAATTTTGAGGAAAAAAGGCAAAATTGAGATTTAGAAATAGAAACTTTGACCTCTTATCTCTAAATTTGGACTTTTTTTTCCACTAATTTAACTTTTATTTTAAAAATTAGACTTCATACAGGCTTTATATTTATATATAAAATGTAGGCAAAGGCACTTTTTAATTTTTATACTTTTAACCAAAGGAAACAGGATTCATATAAATTATTGATGTTTCAATAACAGCTTTCACTTCGTTGTCTACTTTGTTGTCTTGCGGTATATTCGGGTATTTTTTATATCTTTTGGGGTTTTCAGAATTTGGAAATTTCGAGTTCAAAAGTCAAAATTTTGAGATAATTGGTCAAACTTATGGGGAAAAAGTCGAAACTTGGCCCTTTATCTCAAAATTTTTGACTTTACATGTGAAAATAAAGATAAAATAAAACAAGGAGAAGTCTCAACAAAGCCAGTTTTTCATTTTGATATATTTAACTGGCAGAAAATGGCTTCAGTATATTATTTATGTTGTCATTATACAAAATTTTCAACTCTTATAGAGAGGAAGTTTAGATCAGGGGTTCCCAAAGTGGGGGTTGCGAGATGATTTTAGTTTGGAGGTAATATCCACCGCTATCCAGACCGCAACTAAGGTACTAACGCTGTTTGGCTCAACATACCTGTGTGAAAAGACTTTCTCAGCGCTGACATTTATTAAAAATAAATATATATCATGTTTGAACGTGGAGGATAATCTCTGAGTGTCCGTCTCCAAAATTAAACCCAGAATGGAGTTGCTGTGCTCCATGCATAGTGCCCATCCATTTCATTAGGTGAGATAAACACTGAAACATATATCCCAAAAAGTTAACTTGCACTGCAACAATGTTCACGTTTACTCAGAGCTACAGTTTACGACTATTACTTGAACTGAATTATTCTTGTTCTAATGTGGAAATGAAAGTATTGTACCAAAATTGAGTTTGCACACGACTGCAAAAATGTTCGTTCACAAATTACAGAGAAATAATTTTGACATATTCTGCTCTTATTTCATATTAAACTGTTACATGTAAACGCATAACATGGTTTTCAGGCTGTTGTTCTTTTTTGTGTTGTCATAATGCCCATGTTTGGATACACTTATTAGTGCATTTGTCCTATGTGCACGTTTTCTTATGCTTTAGTCACCTCTGGGGATAGTGGGGGTCACTAGTCTCTGCCACCTTTGTTTTGGGGGTCACGGGCTGAAAACTTTGGGAACCCCTGGTTTAGATCAGTGGTTCCCAAAGTGGGGGTCTGGACCCTTTGGGGGGTCGCGAGACATTAATAGGGGGTCGCGGAATGTGTCCCAAAATCGAAAACTATAAACAATTCCATGTTTTATCCATTATTTTAAGAATCAAAGCAAAAATAGGGGTTAAAGATAATATAAAATTATGCAAACAGAAAATGTTTTATCTGTTTTTCACACTTCTTTGTTAAAGTTTGATGCAGTGAACACAGCAAAGTGCACATTAGTCTGTAAATTTTCTACTGATTAGTTAAATGAAGCATCCTCGGGGGTTATTTGTTAGTTTTTGTCTGTTTTTGGATTGGTCCATTATTGTCGTACCACAACAGGGGGTCGCCAGTCTCTAACGCTGACATTTTGGGGGTCACAGGCGGAAAAGTTTGGGAACCCTTGGTTTAGATAAATGTTTGGGTTATGAAGCTACTTCATGGTCTTTGGTAGAGGATAATCTTTTTGGGTTTCAGAACATGGTCACTCTAATGTTTAAATTAATCCAGCACATACTTCTGCTGTATTGCCACCACTTAACAACTGACTGCCCCTCTCTTGCCACCGTAAAAAAAAAACATTTTAAAATTTGATCCAATCTAATAGACATAATCCCATCAGTTTACCTTTGAACAACAGGCCTCTCTGGTGGTTAAATTGGTATAGTTGCCACATTTCCGACGCTCCTGAAAGCATCACCCGTGGTGTGGTCCCGGTCAGCGGCGGCACGTCGTCGTCGACCCTGAACATTCACGCACATCACCCACGCTGACATCAAACTTTTGGACCAAAGTGGGGTTTGTTCTCGAAAGGAACACGCACAAAACAAACTTTTGAAAATGTCTGGCGATTCGTGGGCGGTGGCTGTCGACTTCCAAGAAGCGAAAACTCCCTCCGTGCAGGTAAAGTGAAGGTGACAAACGGCCGTTTGAAGCGACCGTTACATCAAATTAACCTGCGAGGTCTTCGATAGCGAATTAGCTCAATGTGCTAACGAGTGTAATAACTTTACCCAACAGTTTGACTTCTCTAAAAAAGTGGATCGACTGCGGCCCCCATGTTTCATGAGAGGAGATATAAACGGTAATTTAAGTGAAGTTATCAATCATCATCCTCATATTAGTTTTCTATGTGAGTTTCAACGCCGTTTGTGTTGCTGTTGTTTCTTTCTACGCAGGCAATATAGTGGCAGAGAGG